>PVJX010024260.1:0-28288 GCA_004027295.1 Dolichotis patagonum | reverse complement strand
TGGTAAGCATGAGGCCCCATCTCATAGCTTCGAAGTCTTTCAAAGTTTTAAATCATCAGGTGGAATGGTGTTATCCTGTTTTGTTTGACTATATCATACATGATGATATGAACAGCTGTTTTGAAGAAAACAAAACATTGTGACAGCTATTGCTGATTCAATATTATCCTTCTTAGAAGTCCTACCATGCTTTTTTTTTTCTTTGTTTTGTTTGTTTTGTTTTGTTTTGTTCTATTGCCGTTGGTTCTGTCTACCACATTGTGTCTCATTGGAATTTGAATATGTGTGATAGTTCAAACAAATTTTTTTCTTTTTTATCAAAAATGAGCTATTATAATACTCATTGATCATTTTCTGTTATTCGGTTCAGAAAGCCCTGGAGTTCTTTCACTAAATGCATGGCTTTATACTATTGTGTTATGTTTGATATTATTGTAATTGAAACTATGCTCAACTATAGCAGAGCTAGAGATATGGTGTTAGATAATGTTGATGTCCAGTTGACTTAATGTAAAGTACCGTGTTGCCTATGTTGTCCTCTTCTGATCTGCTCTGTACTGCCCCCTTTTGTTTTATTCTCTTTTAAATAAAAAAATAAATAAATAAAACTAGGGTCTAAACCCCTGGACTGAGTTCAAGCTGGTATCTAAAGCCAAGTTGGTATAGAGAGTAAGTCTAACCCAAAATATCAAGTGAAAAATAGTTGTCATGTTACACACAGACTATATAACACCCCTGCAAATAAAAAGGTAAGACTGACTCATGCCTCAGTATGCCAAAAGAGAAAACAACCTTTCTAAGTGCCTATAAAAATGTAATGAGTGTCCATTAGGAAAACATCTTAATTGACTGTTAAGTTTACTTTAAATTCTGCGGTATAAGTTAATATTTTTGTTGCATTGGTACAACTGAAATGTTTCTTTTAAACAGCTATGAGATGATTCTTGAACTACAATTACAAGGTTAACTTAATATTTTGTTAGTATTTGAATGTACTAAGATAATTTGTCATTAAAGGTCATATAAAGTCTTAAAGAGTTGTCAGCTTTAGCTAAAAGGTAACATTTCTTTGTTCTACTTTCTGTTACTACTAAGATTACTGTTCAAGGTTACTTAAAGGCTTGTTATTCAGCCAGTTGTCACAAAAATGTAACATCTGAGTTAACTCTGAGGTAAACATGTACTAGAAACATTTTAAAATCTAAAAGATTACTGGGTTTATTACAAAATAAAACCAGGAAAAAGGACAAGGATTATGTAAAGAAAGTTATAAGCATAAAAATACTTTTATCTCAAAACTAGGAGATTCAAAAAGATTTGTGGGGAATGAGGCTTATAAAAGGAAATATATGTTTAGCTATTCTGTTTTTACATTTGTTGGTTTGCCTAGGCCTAAAATTTGTTTCTTTTTGAACATCTTTGTTGTTCAAATGTAACTCAAAGGGGCTGTGACACTAATTCAAAATCAGGTTTCTTCCTCTCCAGCCTGGGACTAGATAGATCTACAGCTGAAACAGTACCCAGCAACAAGGGGCAATAATAGATGATGACTGATTAACAATGCCTCAGGAAAAGAGGGAATATTTTTTTAAAAGCATGAAAACTGTCAAAATCAAAAGGAAATCGCTTGTGACAACCCTACCAAAAGATTAATGGAGCCTAGAGATTATAAGGAAGTATCCTCACATATAAGTGCTTGATTATAACTATCATAAAAGATATATATGGGTTTGGGTTGCAAACTCTTCTTGGTAAAAAGTGGCAACTAATAATTATTCTTAAATAGTTCTTTTTGGTTCTTGTTTGTACAGCTATCCTCTCCAGTTTCTTTCAGAATTCCACAGTTTTCAAAAACAAACCTCAGAGTAATCCCTAAACCTACTACAAAAACCCATTTGGAGTTCATCACTCAGTTTAAGTCTCAACCCTATCCTTAAAATCATCCTACCTCCAATGATCAACAAACTCAAAAGAGTGCCCTAGTGACATCCCCACTCAGTTCAGAGCAGCTACAGATGTGGCTATTTGGTCCCTTGTCAATGATTTGTTTTATTCAGAAAAATATGATGACAAAAGAGTTAAATTTCTCAGCACTCAAACTTCTTTGATATCACATTTCTGCCCAGCACCTACTGAATAATTATAAAACACTACACTAATGAAGACTAAAAACAGCACAAGATAAAAGTAAATACAAAAACCATTCTTCCCCTGTGCTAAAGGGACAGATTGTCCTCAGATCTCTGTTCCAGATGCAAGGCCACCTCCAACTTGTTTTTTCCCATTCTGCTAGTCCCCAACTCTAAAGGTCCTGTGACTTCTGTCACCAAAACAGAACGCAGCGTTTGTCTAAAGGTAGCAAGAAAGTCAGCCTCTTCTTTTGGGCACAGGAACAGTGTATTTGGTTTTACAGAGATTTAATTTAATTTTATAGATATTTAATTCCCTTCTCTGTTTCTATTATGGGGGTGGATAACCTTATCTCCAAACCATTCTATACCAAGCCTCGACCTTACACTTTAAAAACAATTTTCACATTCTTTTTTAGTGTAGGGACAGAAGGGACCCTTAGTGGGGTTAAAATAAAGACCTGGGTCCTTTTTAAAGGATAGAAAAATCAGTCTCTATGTGGCGATGAGCAGCAAGCAGTTTTGTGGTTTGGAGCTGACAGGTTGTGGTTTTGACACCTGCCTCTGTGTAGGCAGCCCTGTCCCTTCCTAGTGCAAGTTGCCATGCTTACCTAAATTCTCCTACTAGCCCACAAAGCCAAAACCCTAGCAACAAGCCCAATATCCAATCAATCAAGTGTAAATCCTCAGGGGTTTGGAGACAGGATCCCTACCCCATAAAACAAGCCCCATGCAATATCGTAGCTCTGGAGCCCACCACTCCTCTAGAGTGTCTCTTCACCACCTCCTCTAGCAATACCTACAATAAAATTACTTTTGTTTTGTACTGGTCTTCTCTGATTCCTCTTCTTCTTTGTATACTGGAGACAGTGACAGCCTGGCAAGGGTGAATCTGGGGACCCCTAAACCCCAGACCCACTGAAATTTACACTAGTACTCCCAACCTATCCTGCCTCATTAATAGGAGGATATACATCTTCAAAATTACATTCCATCATTACCATCCACAACTCCCCAACCTTATTTACTCTTCTTTTCTTTAGCCCACCTTCCTCCTCAACCCAGATCACATAAGCTTTACCTCACATTTCCTCCAACAAATCAACTACCTTCTGTGGGACACTAAATACCCCTCAGTTGTTTCTAAACACATTCTTATCAAGGTTACTCTCAAAAATCACATCTTCTTCCCCAAGACACAATAACTTCTTAGCCTACAGGCCATATGGGGACTCCAACCCACTATCCCCAAATTCCTCTCTGATAGACTTCTAAAATCCACCAATTATCCTTATAACACTTCTATCCTAACCATGAAAAAATAAAATAGAACTTATTATCTAGTCTAGGACCTACAGACTATCAATGGAGCCTCCCTAACCATCATCCACCTAATGCCTAATCCATACAGTATTTCTTCATACTGCCAGATATCTCTAGTTTGATAGTTGACTCAAATATAACTTTTTAACTGTCCCTCATGACCCCACTTTCCAAAATCCTTTTACCTTTACCTAGATGGATCCCAACACTGAACATTCACAACTCATTTAAACTTAACTTTCTTGGAAATTCTCCAAAACATTCCACATCTTTTTAGACAAACATTAACTGGAGACTTCCTGTCTCTTCCCCTAAACCCTAGCTGCCTTAATCAATATGTTGATGGCCTTTTATTGTACAGCATTTCTCTGAATTTGTGCATAATAGTTACTGTTCAGTTACTTAAATTACTAACAATAAAGATATATCTTTACTGTTAGATATCTCTGGTATCTGGAGATACCAGATATCTCCAGACAAGGGCTAGTTCTTTAGACTGAAGTCACTTACCTTGGACTTCACATCACTCCTACTCATAAGGGAATCACACAAGATTACAAAACCCTCATCTCTACAATCCCCTTACTCCAATCAAAATCTGATCTGATATTTGTTTTGTGGGACTCACTAATTACTTTCAACTATAAATCTCAAACTTTGGTCTCATAGCTAATCCACTATATGAGGCCACCTTGACAGACCTCAGTCAACTCTTAATCTCCCTTGCCTCTCTGTCTTCTGCATTCAATCAGCCCTCATTTCTGTGTCAGCATTCAATCTCTTCAACTTCAATAAACCTTTCCACTTGTATATAAATACCAAAATGGAATTTTTATTGGTACTCCTAGCTCAACTTGTTGGAATGGACAAACAACCTATATCTTATTAAAACAGATAAATAAGATGGCCCTGTGGCCATGCTGTCTCCACATTCTAGTGGCAGCAGCCACTCTTAATATGAAAAGCTCCAGGTTTATTCCACTCCAACATGTTACAGTCTATAACTCTCTTTCTTTACAGCCTATACAAACCCACCAAACTTATGCTACAAACACAAAAGATATGGGTAGACCTCTTGCCCATTGCCCTCCTGTGCCAGCTTCTGCAAAACTTTGCTAAAACTTCACTCCCAAAAAGTGATGACGGCCCCACTTCTTTATCAATCCTGCCAAGGAATGTGGTCTACCTCAAAATCATCATCTCCAAACTTTTACAACCCACATGACAGGGACCCTATATTGTTATCCTTATGAAGCCAACAACCAAAAAAAATTTCCTCTTAATTCTATTTACAGTCACAAAACTTTCTTCTTAAATCTATTTCCTCTTAAATTTATTTCCTTTTTTAGAATTCTAAAAAGAAAGTCTAACCCTATCCATTCTGCACAATTAGAAATTACAGTTCCTAACTTCTACATCTCTCCACCTCACAACTATCCATAAATAAAAATGATCCACATGATCCAACTGGCAAACTGTGAACAACCCTGTGCTAATCCAATTAGTCGGTTGTTTCCTACACATATTGACACAATTTGTTAATTATCACAGTCCCATAAGCCTTGAAATTTCTGTCTTAATCAAGGCCCCCCTTTATATTTACTATGAGTTAACACTTAACATTCTCTTCATGGAAAACACTCCTCAATATAACCAAACCATCACTATCAAGTGCTCCTAAGATTATCACTCTCATAAGGTCAATGATGACATCTCACCTGAGACAAGTAAAAATTCCACTCAACCACTCCTCTTCTCTGGACCACACACAATCTCAATCTCTTCCTCAGAATTAATTATTCATCAACCCTCTAAGCTCATCCAATGGGATCTCATTAACATTGCACCCTCCAATAACTATATCAAGGTCCTAAACTTTACAACATCTCTTCTCACTGTATCTCATGACTTGCTGTTTCCCATCAGGCTTTTATTTCCTTTGTGGCCAGAAATCCTATGTCTTCCCACTAATTAGACAAAAACCTTAGCTTATTTGTTTTGAGTGTGCCAAACCAATAACCAATCCCACCCATTCTCCGCTGGTGATCATATCCACCAAAAAAGACACTCACTTTTGTACTCTTTGTAATAAAATTAGAGATACCCACAAAAGTGGCCACAGGGATGAGACAGCTGCTACCACACTTATCATAAGACCTACAGGAGACCCTCAGTGAAATCTCACAATGTCTAATCAAGATCCAGGATGAGAGTAACGATTCCTGCTCCACACTAAGAGGTGCTCCAGCTAAACAACAGTCCAAAACCAGATGGACAACATCTCTCTACTTTAAAAAAAGTTAGATACTAACAAATCTCTCACCAGAAGAAAAAAATACATAACCCTAAATGATGTCCCAAGACAGCAGGAAATAGCCAAAGGAATATAATGGTCAATTATTCTCTTTTCTGTCCTCAACAATATCTCAATTTTTAAATTTATTTTGTTCTTTTTGTCATTTTTTTCTATTTCTCTATTTTTAGAAAAGGCTGAAAGGCTACCTTAAAGCATGCACACACACACACACACACACACACACACACACATATCTAGCTTCTATCTTAGGTTTAAAGCCAGCTAACTTTCTCATTCCTTCCCTCATTCCATTTCCCACCCAAGGCCAAGCTCCACCCACTACCCCAGGCTTAAAAGTTGCTGCCCTGCCTCTTAGGGACATGTAAAGTCTCTATTTCACACTTCTGATATGCTAAGGCACTTGTACTAATAAAACTTTCTGCCTCGGTCTTGTTTGGTTCTTAAATTAACCTAACAATACACATTTATTTCTCACAGTTCCTATGGCTGAAAGTCCATGGTTCAGGCACCTGTAGATTCAGGTCCTACTAAAGGCCTTTTCCAGACCTTCTTATTGATTATATGCTTGCATAGTGGAAAAACAGGAATTGCTAGTGTCTCATCCTCCTTTTGTAAGGCACTGATCCTTTCTAGGGTCTCCACCCTTATAAATCATGGAAACCATCCATTAAAGTTTCTACCTCTTAATAACCATCACATTAGAGTTTAAATTTTCAACATACTTTGTGGTACACATTCAGGCCACAACAGCCCAATCAAGAAAGTGGAAAATTTCAATTAAAAATTATTATCTATACAGAAAAAGATTCAAGTGATGACCAGTTCACATCATGATTTAAAAATCAAAATCTAATGAGCCTCAATATTTGTATGCTGCTGCTCCTGAGGACTGAATCCATCACCTTCACACTGTGCTCTATTCCCAATTGTTTTTTATAGTCTTGCTAAGTAGCTAAATTACTCAAAATGGGTTCAAACCTGCAGTCTTCCTGCCTCAGTCTCCTGCAGTCCTGAGATTATAGGTATGCACTACCATACCTGGTTTAGAGCTGAGATTTTTTAAAAATAAAGAAAAAGAAAGAAGGAAGGAAGGAAGGAAGGAAGGAAAGAAGGAAGGAAGGAAGGAAGGAAGGGAGATTTTAAAGCTCTTAGTATAAAGAACAAAAATATTTTAGACCTCAGGTAGAAATATATTCCTTTATTTTTTATTTTAAAGAGAATAAAACCAAGCAAAATAGAATAAAATCAATCAAAACAAACCAGTGTGACACAGGACTTCAAAAACAATAAGAAATCAACAATAGTTACCCACAATGCCCCTTGTTGTCTTCAAAATAGCTGCAGATACCTTCAGTCATAGTAAAAACCAAACAAAGCAAAACAGAATAGAACCAATAAAAACAAAATAATGAATGCAATAAAGGACTTCAAAACAAGGTAAGAGTAAAAAATGGCTACCATAAGATATCTTATCTTTGAAATAGCTGCCCATACCATCAAATATAATAAAATCAAACAGAATAAAACCCAACCTAACATAACAATGAAAATGATACAGGACTTCAAAAGAAGATGATAGGAAATTAACAATGGCTACTACCTTCAGAAGGAGATCCCCCATAGATGCTATACTACATATTATTATCCTCTGAATAAATGATCAGATTACCAGTTTTAGACCTGAAGGTCAGTGAAACATTAAACACTACAAGTACTAAATTGTATTTTATCTCAATAGCTATCATCACAGACTGTGTTCCTGCAGATCAGCTGGTCACTTACAGCATGCTGGGAGGTGGCTCTTCTTGTTTCCCGGCCTGTGCACAGGAAGGGGCTTGCATCTGGCTCTCCCCCCAATAGCCCACACGTGGTACCAATTCACAGGGAGAGCTTGCTTCTTGGTGACTTCTTGTTCTCTTCCCCTGCAGTCTGTGAATGGTGCTTACTCACAGGAGAAGGCTGGCATCTTGCTCTTCCTCCAGTGGCCCAAGCATGGCACTGATTTGCAGGGAGGCCTTGCTTCTTGGTCAGAAATAGATTCCTTTAAAAAAGCAGACAAAATAAAAAATGGCCAAATTTAGCCATATTGAAGTCAAAGATACTGATTTAGCAAAAGATATCTGAAACATTTGAAAATATAAGATATATGCCAGAAAAAAATACAGTCCACACACTGGCAAGAAATATTATCAAGAATACATAGGCCTGAAGATATAGCTTAGTGTCAGAGTGCTTACCTAGCATACATGAATTCCTGGGTTCAATCCCCAGCACTGTAATACAAACAAAAATAAAGATAGAAAAATGATATAAGACATGAATAGATATTTTACTGAAAATGCATATAACCAGTAAACATATGAAAATATGTCCAAAATTTTTGCTTAATCAGAATAATACAGATCAATACCAAGATCAAGCACACAGGGCTGCGGATTTAGCTCAGCAGCATAAACGCCTGCCTTGCAAGCGCAAGGTCGTGAGTTTGATCCTCAGTACCAATTTAAAAAAAAGATCAAGCACACAGCTGTTTGGGAAAAAAAGCTAAAAACCTGACAGTGCCAAATGTTGGAAAGGATAAATTACCAAGAGATTAAAACAAATGAGATGATATCAGTGTAAATGCTTAGGAAAATAGTTGCATATTTATCAGGGACCTGGCCTAGATCTCCAATCTCCCAAATGACAGTACAGCGAAGGCTTAAATAAATGAGACAAGTGGTATGATTTTAGGGCTCCAGGACAATCAAAATCCTCGGCAGAGTTTGAGACTCTGTGGGTTAAGACAAGAAATGTCTGTGGGTGACCTGTATTTATTTAGTTTTCAAAGAAGGAAGGGGTTAGAGTGGAAAATATAGAACACTAAACACACCTTGGGAGTGGTTCAATGACTTCCAATAACAGATTATGTTTAATTTAGGAGACCTATCTTATGTTAACTTAGGAGAAGTATCTTAGGAGAAGATCTCCATATTGCTTTTCACTACAGGAGTGAAATGCTTGTAGCTAGTCTTTAGTTAGTATAAGTTGGAGCCAGGTGTCTTCAGTTGTGACTTTATGTTTCCCTTTGAGGCATCTCTTTGTTCTCAGGTCAGCCATGCCTTGGCCATGCTGCAGCCCTGCATATGTGTTACATTTCCAGTTTCAATGGCTCCCAATATATTCCTCCTTTTTGTTTAGGTGTTGCGCAAGATAGGTGGTCATTTGAAGCTAGAGAACCTGTATTAGGAGAACTCCTACAATTTAATTTAAACCCTGTACAATCCATCAGTCTATAACAATACTCAGTTACCAGTGTAGCCAGCAATTATCAGAAGGCGTTAGTGACTTGAGCTTTTTTTTTTCAGCAAACATTTTACTATGGCATTGCATTATACATTTTGAAGTTATACTTTTTTGCAGAGGTTCAAGACCAAGTTAAAATGAGACCTGTATTAAATACAATCAGTTTCTTACTATCTTTCAAGGTCAGTTAGGTCCCTCCAGGAATTGCCTTGGAACCATGCATAGCACCTCTTGGCTCTTTAGTCAGTGTCAAACATTAGGATGAGTTATGGCCATTGCTTGACCAAGTTGCTTTCCATGAAAGGTTGGGGGATTTTTTCTCCTGATGACTCTCCTTAGGCACATCATATATTGAAGGTCACTTTCCTCTGTGGTCTCATAATCTTCTTGATCAGAAGACCAGGGACTCATTGAGTATCTCTGATGATGCAAGAAGAGGTTCTTTAATGTCCTGGGTCTTCATTGACCTTGAAGGCCTGGGGCCAAAATATTGGCTAATCTCTTAGCCCATCTGTCTCTCTAATTTTTGGTCTCTAAACCTCAGTTGCTGGACATCCAGAAGAAAAGATTGATACAACACAATGTGTCAGAGGCAGTTAACATTACTATCTTAGCTAAATAACATTACTTTCTTAGATAAATTTGAAACACCTTAGAACATTAAATGAAACTTATGTTCTACTATCCAAGGATATTTTAACATTTGGATACCTATAGAGTGTTAACAGTTACCTATTTTACACAGAAAATCAGAAATCAAAACCATACATATTACTGTATCATGACAATTATGATATTTTTGTAATAATGCAAATTTCCATTTTGACATAAAATACCCCTTTTAGTCAATATCCCTATCTAACACGTGGGAAGCTTTTATCTAACTTGTTGTTGATCTTTAGTGAAATGTGAATCTCATAAATTTTTGGCACCAGCAGAAGTCTGAATATGAAACAAAAGTCTATTACCGTAAATAATCCCCATTGTACAATTTGAGAGACTATATATCTGGAGGCATGAATACATTTAATACATCATAAGGTTAGTAACAATTAATTGCCATAGCTACATGAAAACCTTTGTATCTGAGCACCTTTAAGTAGCAAAAACAACATACTGTATTATTTTTTATGATTATCAATGTGAACATATTACAATAATATATTTTATAACTTTAGCTGGGGTGTCTCCCTTAAGGTTATGGAGATCATTGGGGCCTCCGATTAATAAACAAGAACTGGTTAAAAATGTTACCAAGCAGATGCTTTCTTATTCATTAATTGAAGTCCTATACAACAATCCCAACCCTAAGAGACTTTTTTTACTCATCTCAATAAAATGTATTTTTATGACTGATGAGAAGCCCAATCATAACATTTAACCCACTAATTTTTTAAACAATTTTTGTTTTTAAATTATTACAATTAAAACAATTATTGTTTTTAAAACATATATATTACTTTTACATACCCAGTCTTTGCATCATTTGGACTGGCTGGCAACCAAGGTGGCATTTGGACTAGCTGGCAACCCAGGCAGAAGTATGCTTTGTAACTCTATAACCCAAACAAACCTTTGATCAAATGATCCAAAAATGCAAAAGAAAAAGAAGAAAAATTGTTGCACTCAAAATAAAAGGAACAGCTGTTTACAGAGCAGACAAATGGACAAACATGGGTAGGTGATCTATAGAGATTCTCAAAGACATAGAAACAAGCACATAGCTTGTTGGGGTCTGTGAGAACTCTCTAAGTTCCCTAGGGGCTCTTTATATACTTGTATCATGCCCCTCTGCTGAGCTCAATTCTTATTCCCCTGTGTTCTCAGGGATGGGACATCTATTCACCTCCAATACCCCATGCCATCAGAGCATTTCTATATATACTGCCTACTGTAGGGTGAACTTCCCTTTTTGTTTTTTAAATTTAAATCGTGGCTCTTTTTTAATAGAAGATACTTCCAGCAGAGTCATTAAGTTAACCAAAAATTTTCAGAGGTTGAAGGAATTTTCCCCTTGGTAACTATATCTCTAGTCTCACAAATCATTGTCTGGATGTCATTTTACTGGATTATTCATCTTCTCTCTTGTTCTCTCAGGGGAGCTTGAGGTGGATTTTTTGGCTGATTGGATTGTCTCCAGCAGTAAGTCTGGTCAGATAGGCTCACCATCTGGGAGGCTCAAATTGGTGGAGCCATTGTATGGGACTGCCTCCAGTGTTGACCATGTCTCCTGCCAGGGTCATATATTTCTGGACGGCAGCTACCTCGTGGATCCCGCACCTGTTAAGACACAAGCATAACCTCAACTCCACATTGTTAGTTGTACTGATCCTTTCCTGTGTTGATGTCTTTCCAGAGCACTTGAGCTCCACATTGGACATCATCATTGGCTGCTGACCAATGGAGCTCTGCAGGGTTCAATTTGCTGTTTGTAGCAGGATTTTTAAAATTTTTTGTAAAAATAGCAAAATCTAACTGCTTGTGGGGTAACTGTATTTTTCCTTTTTGGTTGCTTAACTGAATTTTAAGAGATAGATATGATCTTTCTACAATGTCCTGTCCTTGAGGGCTATATGGAATTCCTGTAATGTGTTTAATATACCATAGTTGAAAAAAGTATTGTAACGGTTTGCTTCTGTATGAAGGCCCATTGTCAGTTTTTATGGTGTGTGGAACACCCATAGAAGCAAATGCTGACAAACATTTGCAACAATGTTATTGAACATGGTCAATTATTTCTCCTGTGTGACGAGTTGCATGAATTAAATGATAATATGTGTCCATAGACACATGAACATGTTGGAGCTTACCAAATGAAGAAAAATATGTAACATTCATTTGCCAAATATCATCACATTTTAAGCCTCTGAGCTTATTGCCCTCTGGTTCCTCAGGCCTAGGAACTTTTTGACAAATAGGATAGGACATAATAATTTGTTTTGCTTGAGACTTGAGTAACCGAAATTTTTTATTAAAGTCTTACTATTTTGGTGATGGTATGAATGAGATTGTCTAGCTGTATCGAATGGTATAATAAAAGCAACTAGTGAACCAGCTTGTTGGTTTCCATATGTTAAAAATCCAGGTAAATTAAAATGAGACCTTACATGACCAATATAAAATAGTGCTGTTTGATTATGGGTCACTTTTTGTAGCCTGAGAAACAAATTAAAGAAAGATGGATCTAAGGTTGACCATAGAGTGGCACTCTCAATTGGCTGAGTAAGGTAAACTGCATATGCTGAGTCACTGATTACATTAATAGGTTTGTAATTAAATTGCTGTATGACAAATAAAATAGCAGTAATTTCAGATCTTTGTGCAGAAAGTCCTGAAGTCTTTATTACCTGCTGATAATCCCCACTCCAAAGAGAATCCTTGCCTTTTGATGAGCCATAAGTAAAATAAGTTACTGCATCAGGAATAGGTTCAAATTTAGCAATTTTGGGGATAATACACGAATGCTTGAAAAAATTGAAAGATAGGATCACTGGGAAGTGATTATCAATTTGGTCTATTAAATCTGCAAATAATACTTGCCAATATAGAGCTTGTTGTAGCAGAGTCAAATACTGATTTAAATAAAGAGGCAATACAATTGTAGCAGGTTCAATACCAAAGAGTTGTTTAGACCTTATTCTTCCTGTGGTGACAACTTTGGCAATTTGTTCTAAGTATAACTGTAAAGTTTTGACTAACTGGTTAGAAAGATAAAGCCACTCAATAGGGCAAATTTGTCTATCATAATATTACCCTATGAGACCTGTAGGAGAATGAGGAGTACTGAGGATGTAAAGAATAAGAGGATAATTTGTATTTATTCTAAAAACGTGACATTGTTGTAACATTTTTTCAACTAAAGCTAACTCTTTTTGAGCCTTAGCAGATAAACTATGAGGGGAATCAATAGCTGTTTCTCCCTGTAAAGAACTTGTTTGTTTAGTTTTAAAATCAAAATCACTAGTCAGCACTAATTTCTATTTTTGTAACAAATCTTTTCCCAACAAGTTAACTGGAATAGGTGCCATGTATGATAAAAAGAAACCCTTTTGTCGGTCTGACCTTCATAAAGCAGGGGTGAGGCACTTCGCAACACATGCTGAGGGGTTCCCAGCCTGATAAGAGATGTAGGAGCCCTTTGTGTCAGCCACATGGCAGGCCATCGTTCTGATGCAATTACAGACACATCCGCACCAGTGTCTATCAGACCTTCAAAGCACTTTCCATTAAACTTTGTGAAACACGTAGACCTGTTTTTAGTCATTTCCTGTGTAAATTAAATCTCTTTTTGTACTCTTGCTCTGAGGGTATTGCTCCCTCTTGAGCTGTCTATAAAAGGAACACTTATCCATAGGTAACAAAACCAACTCTGCCACATAATCTCCCTGTTCAAAAACCCAGAGATCCACAGCACACGCAAGAGCTTGTATCTCATCTCTACAATCATCACTGATCACACTAGGCACAACAGTTATTCCTTTTAGATTTAGATCAGCCTTTCCCAGGACAAGACCAACTGTTCCTTCAGGTTTCCAGGACAAGACCAACTGTTCCTTCAAGTGGGGGATCCCAAATTTCTGTAGGCTGGTCACCTCCAATGAGAATACTCTGAAAGCTGCAGGAAGATATAATCCTGCACCTTGAATGGTTTCCCTATTGAGTGAGTTAGCATCTCTCCAGGGAGCCACCTTTGATGCTGTTGTTAAATTTGCTGGTGAGTTTGCACTGGGTAAAGCTGACTGACATTTTGACTCACAGGCTGTATCTCCTCTATTGTTTGGACAGCCTGAGGAAAGGCCTTCACTTCATTTTTTGGCAAAGGTGTACTATCATTATGGAATTTAGAATGACAATATTTGGCCCAATTCCTCCCTTTTTGGCATCTTGGACAGAGTCCAGGTGTAGGGACCTGAGTCTTCCAGGCCAGAGGCTTTGCTTCTTTAACTTGCTGCAGCTGCAGCGTCTGCCCTATTAGATCCAGCAAGAACTCTGCATTTTTTTTCTATGTCCTATTTTTGCAAAGTTAAAACATTTTACATTATTCCCTTTTGCTTTTGCAACACCAACTGTAACTTGAGCCATCAAAGTTGTCTTATATAATTCAGTTTCAATGTCTTGACAAGCTCAAATATATGTTGTTAAATCATTAGTTGATTTTACAGATATAAAGCCTGTTTACAGTCCAAATTGGCGTTTTCATATGCTAATTATAGAGTTTAAATGTTCCGAAGTTTCTGCATTTGAAACCTGTCTGTGAACAGCTTCTTGTAATTTAGTCATGAGTTGAGTAAAGGGTTCTTGGGGTTCTTGAAGTTTTGTAAAAACGATTGCACAGGATCCCCACCCTCTGGAATAGTTGTCCATATTAAATTTGCCAATTGCGAATTTAGCTCATCAGGACATTGAACCTGTTCCTCAAATAGCACATATATTCCTGTCCCAGAAAGCATTTCCTCATTTATTGCTAGTGTATGTATTAGGACCTGGTTCTGTTTATGTGAGTCTGCTCTGAAACAAGACTCCAAAATGAAGGAATTGAGCAGGAGACAGGCATGTTTGTGCCAGATGTTTGATATCATAAGGTGTTAATCTATATGTATCTAAAACATTTTGTAAGAGACCCACAGTAAATGGATTTTGGACTCCATTGTTAACCATACTTTGTTCAAGATTTTTTAATAGTTGTATTTCAAAAGGTGTTTGAACAAAATACTCATGGTCATTAGCATCTCTTTGAATTCCAGCTGGGAAGCAAGCAGGGGTGCTTGCTTCTCCCCTTTAGTGGCCACTTCTCCCCTTAAAACGCGTAAGTTTCTGTATAGAGCCATATGGGATGTTCTCTGTAAAGACATTGGCTCCTGTTGAGGTGACTTCTCCAAGGACTCTGTCTAGGCAGCAGGCATCTCAGCTGGGAGCTCTTTTATTTCCTCCATGTCCAAACCAGAAGCTATTGACTATGAGCTCTGTAACAGATTCAAAACTGAACAAATCAGATTCGAAGTTGAGAATGTCTCAGGGGAAATGATTTTTCCTGCACTATGATACCTTTTTAAGATTCTTTCAACTCTTTCCCAGTTATCAATATCCATAGTACCTGTCTGAGGAAACCATGGATTATTTTCATTACTTCTTTCAACATTTTTAATAGGTCATTCTTTGGCACATAAACCCCTGAGTGTTTAAGCAGACATTGGAACAACTGTACGTATCTTTGCTCTTTGGGTGAAAACTTTTGCTCCATTTTACTCCTGGACAAAATGGCTTGTTTACAGTGGGAAGACTCACTTTTGTTCTTCCCTTTTCTCCAGGTATCCCCAGAAAAGTTTTCATCCTGTGATGGTCTTCTCCATTTCCACACTTTCCACTCTAGGTAAACTTACATGTTCAGGCTAAAATTCTTAGTCCAAGGATTTCAGGTCCCTGTTCCAGGCACCAGTTATTGGGGATCTGATCTAGATCCCCAATCTCCCAAATGAGTATACAGCAAAGGCTTAAATAAATGAGACAAGTGGCATGATTTTAGGGCTCCAGGACAATCAAAATCCTCTGCAGAGTTTGAGACTCTGGGGGTTAAGATAAAGAATGTCTCTGGGTGGCCCATATTTATTTAGTTTTCAAACAAGAAAGGGTTAGAGTGGAAAATGCAGAAAACTAAAGAGACCTGGGGAGTGGTTCAATGACTTTTCCAATAAAGGATTATGTTTAATTTAGGAGAACTATCTTATATTAATTTAAGAGAAGTATCTTAGGAGATCTCCATGTTGCTTTTCACTACAGGAGTGAAATGCCTGCAGCTAAAGTCTTTATTTAGCTATTGGAGTTGGGGCCAGGTATTCTCAGCTGTGACCCTATCTTTCGCTTTGAAGCATGTCTTTGTTCTTGGGTCAGCCATGCCCTGGCCATTTTGAAACCCTGCACATGTGTTCAGTTTCCAGTTTCAACGGCTCCCAACAGGTATTATCTATTAAATTTGAATTAAGTTTATTCCCAGATAAATACTGAGGGTCTAGAATTTATATCCTTAGTTATACATATCTCCAAGAGAAGCTTTTGCACAGTTATATCAGAAGATAGATGATTGATTGATTGATTGATTGATAGATGTAAATATAGTGACAGCTATACAGGAAAAATCAGAAAATAATCCAAATGCCCATCAATTAAATGAATTATCTATGGCATTTCATTCACAAGATGAAGCATCTTACAGTAATTGAAATAAATGAGCTACAATAATACCACAAAATTATTGGATTGTTTTAAACAAAATACTAACTGGAAAAAAATGAGTGCCAAAGAAAAACTGTTATCATTTCTGTAAATTTTTAATACTACATGAATATAATTATACTAATTTCTTTTTAAGGTAGTAAAATACAACAAAACAAACAGAACAAAGCCAGTCAGGACAGTGCAGTGAAACTGGTACAGCACTTCAAAGTAGGACACCGGGATAACAGTAATAGGTACCCTAGTATATCTTATTATCTTCATGATAGTTTTAAATTTAATCAGGTATAGCAAAATCAAACCAAAAACAGAACATTATAAAACCTTTCAAAACAGAATGTTGAACTGAGCAAAATGATTAATCAGAACAAAGCAAAAAAGTGAAAACAATATTTGCCTTCAAAGAGAAGATAGAGAGAAATCCCCAATATTTGCTCTATTGCATACAGTCATCCTCCCAAGAGATGCTCAGACATCAGGCTCCAGGTCAGAATAATCAACTCAACAATATAAGCATTTAGTTGCTTTATGTGCCTTAGTTGCTATCAACTCCAGCTGTCCTCAATACCATCTGGTTGTTAATGGGGGGGGGATGGGACTTTTGATTCTCAGCCCACACGCCAGTAGGCTCAAGTAAGACGCTGACTTGTTCTCTTCCTGGCATGCCTGCTGCTTGCTCACATTACCACGCTTACCAGGAGGGAGGACTTGTTGCTTTCTTGCTCAGCTCCCCAAGTTCCAACATAGCTGGATCTCAGCAAACGCTGACTTGTTCCTACTACTAATTTCTTTTAGTTCATTGAAGGGGTCAGTCAGTGCTTATATTGGTTAATTTTTTATTTTAAAGAGATTAAAAGAAAACAAAACAGTAGAAACAATATAGGATTTTGAAACAAATTGATAGGAAATTAACAACAGTCACTATATTGCATATTGTTATCTTCAAAATAGTTGCTCAGATTGCAAGATATAGGCATGCAAGACAGATCAAATGATATAAGCAATGACAGTGTCTTTCCCTGAACTAATAGGATCAATAATACAATTATGTTAGCTATTTTATATATATATATATATGTATATATATATATATATTCTTTATATATATATTCTTTATATATATATTCTTTCTTCTTTTCTCTTCTGGGTTGATTAATATTTCACATCTAAATCTTATAATATGAGCAACTACTCTGAAGACAATATGCAATATGTTAACCATTGTTAATTTCTTACTATCTTGTTTTGAAACTCTGTATTATTTTTATTTTTGTTTACTTTTATCTCTTTAAAATGCAAAACTTGCCAGGGATTTAGCTCAGTGGCAAAAGCACCTGCCTAGCCAGCACTAGGTCCTGAGTTCAATCCCTGGTACCACAAACAAACAAAGAAATAAAATGCAAAAATTAAAACTACATGCATCAGATAGGCATGGTGGTATACATCCAGCTATTGGGGAGGCTAAGACAAGAGGATCACTTGAAACCAGGAGTTCAAGGCCAGCCTGGGCAACTCAGTGAGATGAAATCTCTTACAAAAAATAGACACAGAGAGAGTTAACTAGATAGATCATGATACAGTCACAGATACAAGAGAGATGCTATTGTATAAGTATATAAGGTGGATCATATATGGACTAATGATGAAAGTCTATCATAACCCACTCCTATAAACCTGAGACACAGAAATATTTTTAATAAGGTATATGTGATAGACAGTACACAGAATAACCAAAGAAGTATTTTGCCAAAACGTTCAGCCTCATTTAGTCCTTGTCTTACTGAAGGAGTCTAGAATCCAGGAACCTTCCTACGTAGTTCTGGAGCTTGAAGAGAATTGATCCTAAGGAACAGTTTGGATATAGAACAAGAAATTATTGATGCAGATCAGCTTTAACTCAAGATAGCAAAGCAAAGAAGGAAGGAAAACATAACAGTAAAGCACAGAGTAAAGAACAGAGTGTACTAACATCCCATAAATCATTTACCAGAAGAGAATGATGGCATGCAGCCAGCTCCAGGCTCAGAAGACCAACTTGACAAGCTGCTTCTTGGTGACTAAATGAGTACCTGAGTCTGAGAAGATCTTTTTATCTCCAGTGCCAAGGAGATGAGGAATGCTATTTTGTGGCAATGTCACCAAGAAACTAGACCAAGAACTACCAGCACTGACAAAAAGAATTCACCATTTGTCCAAAGGCAGATAGGTGCATTTCCTCCCAGTAATCAATGAGAAATATGCTTTTGTTAATATCTGCTCAGAGTCCAGGTTTTTGAGGAGCCAGTGAAACTTCTCTAGATTATAGTAGTAATACTTACGATGTACACAACTCTCTAGATTCCCAGAGCAAAATTAATAACTTTTCTGGGGACATTATTTTCACATGGAGAATGCATAGGATTTCAAGAGATGCTGATTTTCTACAAAACTGCTTACCCATTTTGTGAAATTTTTCATGTTAGCATGGAAACTAAAACTGGTAATACCAAATATTCTGAAGTGGCTTTGAAAAAGCCATCAAGACTTATGCATTGAACAGAGAGCATCAGCACTGATGAACATCTTCAACCCTGAAGAGGTCAGGAAACAGGAAGACTAGTTCACCTTTCAAAATGAGGAGCCTAAATCTGCTGTCACTGGGAGGAAGCTGAGCACATTGTGGACAGTAGACCTCATAAGACAGACCATAAGCCTGGCAATAGTTCCTAGAAAGGCTCTTGGAGAAGACTCCTAGGCAATTCCACATGAATCTAGAGATATTGGACAGACACTAGCAAATTAAAGACTTTGAAAACAGATTTAAAAGTCAGGAATTGCTCAAATTAAAAATTTCAGGCCTTGGACAGAAGGACATTTTATGGCCTTCATCAGAAAACCCCAGTGACTACATTATGTACACAACATCTTTCTGGAAGTAATTAGCACTCCTCTTTAGAGAGCAAGGCCAAAACAAAATAACTTACATTTTCCCTCCAATTTCAGCCTCAAGATCACACTTCACTGCCGTCCAAGAGCCTTCTGAGATACTTCAACCACTGAAATGTGATAGCTAGTAAAAGCTAGGACAGGGTGAACATCTGGGTACAATATCACTATAGTATTGCAAGAGGCAAAACATATAGCTCTGACAATAGGCCAGACGGATAGCAAACAACAGCAAAGTTTTTTTTAACTGAAGAATAGATTAGGCAGTGTGACCCAGGTGTGGTGGCACATGCCTGTAAGCCCAGCACTTTGGAAATTGAGGCAAGAAGATTTCATTGAATTCAAGGCTACCCTGAACTACATAGCGAGACTCTGAATCAAAACATAAAACAAAACAAAACAAAAAAACTATGCAATGTGGAATTGGAATAAAATTTAAAATAAAGCTAGGCATCAGGAAAATTGATTTGTCCAATTTCAATCCTAGAAACAAATATCATGCCATTAATTGAAAGAATCGATCACAGTGTAAAAACAAGAATACAAGGTAAAGAGATATTTCCTTAAATTCAGAGATTCCATCATAGATTTATTGGGCGGGAGGTTTTTTTCTTTAAATTTATTTTGGAATATCACTCTCCTATCTATATAACACACATCTAAAACATGAGGATCTCAAGTCTAAATATTATTAGTATCTGAATACCTAGAACTCAATATAGTACATTGTAAATGGTGAGAGCTAAATATTTTAATGTAAGATAAATAATTTAATGATGAAACATTCCAGTTTCTTTAAACGTATTTCAAGTTACTATATTGTTGCTTGGAGTATGGATTGAAATGACACGAAGTGTATACAAAGTGTAACCAGGGGCTGGGGACTTAGTTCAGCAGCATAAGTGCCTGCTTTGCAAGTGCGAGGTTGTGAGTTTGATTGCCGGTACCAAAAAACAAAACAAAACAAAACATGTAACCAGATATGAAGCCATAAAGTAAGCAATGGCTTACTTTGGGATTTCCATTTCCTTACTTTCCATTTCTCACTCCTTTTTTTTTTTTACCGGGGATCGAACTCACGACCTCACACTTGCCAGGCAGGCACTTATGCCGCTAAGCTAAATCCCCAGCCCTCATTCCTCACTCCTACTCACACTTGCCTCATACTATTTCTATTGAAGACATTTTGTTAAACTTTTAATGCACAACATATGGAATGAAGATTGGCTGAGACCAAAGCTAACTTAGACTAACTCATGAGTGCTACACAAGAGGAGTGTAGGCTGAAACAGTTTAGCTCCTGCTGAAAGTCAAGCCTATTTTCATGCTTCTTTAATTCAGGCCTGCTCAGATAAACCACCAGTCAGTAGCTACTGCCTATGTAGGTATGGATAGATAATTTAAATACATAAATAATTTAAGAGCAAAGTAAAGGCAAATAAATGAAAGACCAGTCACATCAGGAATGACACTAAGCAACCCCTTCCCAACTATCCCCAGTGTCTCTCATTTGCCAGCATCTCATTTCTCTGATCCTCTTACTTCTGGTACAATGGCTATAATTAGCACAGAAACTTCACAGATAACAAAAAGCCTGAAGAAACTGGAAACTTCATATAGAATTTACATTCTGCTGAAATGTTACATACATTTGGGTGGACTATTAAGACTAGTAACCCATTTCCTTTTAGTTTTACAGGTGCTTAAAAACACTTGGATTAAGAGACTCTGTGTCCAAGCACAAAATGAAGTGTCCTTTAGTAGCAGAAATAATAACCCTCTTATATCATAACCCCAAAGAACAGCTGCTCAAATCTAAGTTTAAGGACCAGTTAAACTCTGATTTGGGGAATTTCATTTTGTTTTGGTGTGGGGCAGTTGTTTTGGAGGGTTTTGTCAATGAATATATATACATATAGTGTAGTTAATAAAATTGCTTTTCTTATGTTTCAATGTTTTTTATGGTCATACTACACAACATTAAAATTCACTGACCTCCAGTACCAAATTTAGAAGGTTCCCACATTGAATGCGGAGCCAAAAGTTATGGACTCCAATATAAACTTCAGGGTTACTCCTGACATTACTCACTGTGGAATTAAAGCACTAAATTCTCTGCCCGAGGAGATGAATCATCTAAGAGTACTGTCACTCTGTCACCAAATGGGACAAAACTTTTTTAGCTTTGCCACTTCCTGTTCCCTGGAAGAATTTGTAAATGCCAGAAGTGCAGGGAAAAGTGAGTGACCCAAAGTGAATCAATACCCCTCAAACAGGCTATGGAACACTCTGAAATCTCACTGAAGCCAAGACCCAGAGACCAGAACCTAAGAACTGTTTTCATCCATGCGAATCTTCATTAAAGCATAGTAACACAAAACTAGCTCCTTCCTCAGTCTAAAACCCGGTTCTGTGGGAAAGAAGGAAAGGTGAAGGTCATGCTCTTCTCCAAACCTCTAATACTCCAGGCCACACCTAACAATATTATCACAGTGCAGAATAGAATCCCACTTTGTAAATAAATGGCACTATTGTAAAAATACAGCTAGAAATTCAAGATGTTTACCATGAAACTTTACTCAAGAATGTGGAACACTCAGTCTTATCTTGCTACATGCCCCTCAAAACTTTACATGAATATTTTGGTTCTCAAGCACTACATAAAGACTTTTTTAAAAAGGTAGCCTAGTGTAGTGCACATGTTAAGCAGGTTTTAATACAGACCCTGCATCTTGAGAGATAGGCATTTATACCTATCTTCAAGAAAGATGATCAATTCTGGGTTTTGGGGTGATATTTGTGACTAAATAGGGAACCAGACTGCATTCCATTCACAATACCTAACCATTGAAACTGCATGTACACATACAGGCTTATGAAAAAGGCCTGAGATAACTATATTAATCTTTCAGATTAGGAACATAGAGCCACAGAGTTCAACCTATATATCCCACCAAGTGCAAGAACAACAGCATTTCTATTTCATTATGATTATAAAGATAAATTAAGTGACTCAAAATAGAGATCCTTCCATATGGTTTGAGGTTTAGAATAAAAAAAGACAAAATTAAAGTTTCCACACACTCAAAAATAATTTTATGTTGGTCTTGTACTCCATAAGCCCTAAGATTAACTTAGTTCTCAAACTCAGGTATTGATTGTATTCAGGTTCATTGACATTTCAGTATGCTTCCAATTTGTTCATCATCATCTTCCTGCTGTATTCATAGGCCAAAAACAGTGCAGCATTGGAAGGGATCGCTCTAATAAGGGTAGCTTTCAGTCCAGAATATAAGGCTAATATTCCTTCATTTCTCACAATACCTAAGAGAGTTCCAATAAATCCTGCCTGTTTTCCATGCATGGAAAGAACCTGAATTCTAGATTTAATACAATCCACTGGGAATATGACAAACCAGAGGCAGATTCCAGCAACTCCACCACTTAACATCAAAGGAACAGGGCCCAGTTCATCCTTCGATCTCCCAGATGCAAAAAACGTTCGGCTCAGTTCATAGCCACCGAAGTAGAAGAAATAGCCTGGTATCTCCTGAATTAGAGTGGTTGAGAGTCCATGGTAGAAGCCTAAGGGGCCATCCTTCTTAAGGATACTCTTCACAACACACCAGATTGAGTGATGGCCTTTTGCTATCTTCCCTGTGCTCTCCATTTCATACATGGTCTGCAGCCGGCACTTGACAAGCTCAGTGGGGCAGAGGGCCAGGGCAGCAAACCCGGAGGCCAGGGACCCTGCAGCTGCAGTCTGCAGATCACTCAGCTCTGTCTGCGTGTCCAGTCCAGCCACTTTCCTGACAAACTGCTGGCAAAAGCCATAGCACATGAATAAGACAGAGCTCTGGCTAACGTAGGCCGTCAGCGCCGGGCCGGTTCCCTTGTAGAGGCCGCGGAAGCCCACTTGGCTGTAGGTCTTCAGGAAGCAGTCGGTGAGGCTCTCGTACAGCTTGGGGAACGTCTGCATCTTCACTTTGATTATGTCGAAGGGCTGCCCGGTCAGGACACACGCGGTGCCCCCGGCAGCCCCGGCTGCGAGGTCGATGGCGGCTTGGATGGAGGGGCTGGACTTCATGGTGCTCCCCACCCTCTCGCTAGTCTCTCTGTGGGGCAGGACGCGGCTCACACCCGCCGCGCTTAGAGCTTGAGCGCCCCCACTCCCGCCAGGGGAAGCCGAGGAAGCCCGACCGGGCCACCGTCGCCTTCTGCGCTCGAGAGTAACCCCCGTCCCGGGGCTCGCGGGCCTCACAGGGCCCAGAAGGGGCCGAGGCAGCCAGCAGCAGCCCGCCCCGCGCACCCCAGCAGGAAGCAGAGATGAACACCGTGAGGAACTGTAGTGCTGTCATTGAAAGCAGTTTGCAGGCCAGAAGGGGAAGAAAAAAGAATTAAAATGTTTTATGCATATGTACCAACTACCCGCGATAAATGTAATCACCGTGTACTGCAAACACATACCAGTAAAACTAGCCTCCCAAAACAAAGAGAAAGAAAGAGAAAAAGAAAGAAAGAAAGAAAGAAAGAAAGAAGAAAGAAAGAAAGAAAGAAAGAAAGAAAGAAAGAGAAAACAACAACAACAAAATTCTTACAACTATGGCCAGACTCAAGGTGTGGAGTCAACCGAGGTGGGGAGTCAACCGAGGTGGGGGTGCATTAGGAGTGTAGCTCAGTGGTAGGCCTCAGTGCTTAGTTCAGGGTTAAATCCCCAACACAAAAGAGGAAGAGAGAAAGAGGGGACAGTGGGGGTCAGGTGGGAGAGGGAGGAGAGGCGGGAGAGAAAAGAAAAGGGAGGAAAGGAAGAGAAAGGGGGGAGCAGAGGGAGGGAGAGACAGAAGGGAGGGAGGGCTAGAGGGGAGAGAGGGGAAGAGGGGAAGGAGGCAGTGGGGAGAGGAAGAGAGAGAAATTTGACATTTTCTCTAGGACCATGTTTCTTCAAAGAGAATCTTCCAAACTGAACTCTATGCCTGTATGGGGTGGAGTAGAAAGGTTATATGCCTAGGTACTGATTGAGTGAGAACAAGGGAGGAGGGGTGTTATTCCTGTAGTAAATACATAGACTTCCACATAAGTTGGCCTTTTCTTGGGTCAATTTATCCAAAAAATAAACCTTGCATCCTCTGTAGGGAGGAGAATTACCTGGTTTCATAGGATAGGTGGGATAGGGATCATGAACATACAACTGGAGCCCATTTTAATGCATCTCATGTATCTAGCTCACACCTTTCCACCTTTCCTGAAGTCTCTCTGCAAACCCTCATTGTCTCTCATAGATTCTAAACCAAGTGGACTGGTCTCTCCAGTACAATCCCTTGCAGACATTTAACATGTAACTTTCTGAATACCTTTTATCGTTTCTCCATCTATTGTACGTTGGCTGACTGGAAAGGGGTTGATACCTTTCATTCAGGGTTATCTCCTATTGTCTTTGTCTTTGGGATTAGCATCTTTAAAAACCCCTCTTGGTTATTTTAGCAAAAGATATGTAAGGACAATCTGCCATTTTAATCTAGAAAGTTTTAAGATATTTAAATTTTTCCTTTCATATTCGAGGGATTTTTTTCTGTGTTTAAAAAAACACAGAAGGGCAAGAAGGGAAAGGCACATTTTAATGTTATTGTGGGAGGCCTATCAAGTTATCTAGATGGACATTTGCTGTTTAAATGACCATGGTTAAATGTCCACTAATTATCTCTGGAGCATTATTTTTTGAAATACACACCAGATCTACAAAGAAATGCAAGATAATAATCAACAGCTTTTGTATTATATTTGCTTAGGTATTTTTGAGAAACTACATTTTTGATCATTTTGGGAATTAGACTTGGAGTTAACACTTTCATAGCAACCAAATTAAAAATATTTCTATTGTGTAAGAAAAATAAATACACTTACATTTTAAAGATTAAAACAGGTAATTTCAGGCTGGGGATTTAGCTCAGTGGCTCAAGTGCTTGCATGGTAGGTGCAAGGCCATGAGTTCGACCCCTGGCACCAAAAACAAAAAAACCAGGTAATCTCATTTTTGGCTTAACATGCATTTAAAGTATGAAAAACATGCATAACATTTAAATAGTTACTGAGAAACAACTATATTCAAGGC
Organism: Dolichotis patagonum; assembly: GCA_004027295.1. Classification (NCBI taxonomy): domain Eukaryota; kingdom Metazoa; phylum Chordata; class Mammalia; order Rodentia; family Caviidae; genus Dolichotis; species Dolichotis patagonum. The sequence continues at coordinate 2,970 of PVJX010024260.1, read as the reverse complement.
TGTATATCACTATAGTGAATACTAAATAGTAGCAGAAATTACTTAATATATTTTTCTGTAAATGATATATTATTAAATAATCTTCTGGTATAAATTTAAAAATCTTCCTTTAAAGCTTCCTGAAGCAGTGGCCCTGAATTAAGGCCAGCAGAGTGCTATAGCTGCTGGTTTCAAACAGGAGCCTAAAGGGAATTCTTTCTGTGGTCTATTGGCCATTTCAGAACTTTGGAAATGTAATGGTCAGTTCATCAGAAAGAAATAGTGGTTGTGAGTGTGGCAGACTTCAGCAGCCCGAAAGAGAGACCCTGGCATCTCAGGACCTGCACCATGCAGTGACCTGTGGTGCCGGGAGAACAAGGAACTCCTCCCCTCTCTGGTGAGCAGCTGTGAGCCTGCTGGTGCAAGGGCTGAGAATCAAACATCTCATGTCCTCCTGTCCCCTGTCCTGTTCCCCTCCATCCCCACTTAGCAAGTGGGAACCAGTGAACTGGACATCTTGTGAAAGATTGACTATGTTATTTAATATGAACTCCCTGTATGCAAAGATAAGGACACCCATTTGGAAGAAAACAAGAGGCAATATGACAGATAGTGAAGATCTCTGGTTGTCTAGCTTTGAGATTTATGCTTTCTTATGTCCTGTTCTGTTCTGTTTTGTTGTGTTAAATTTTGCCTCCTTTAAAATAAAAAAAAACTTTAAAAAAAGCTTCCTGAAATTAAAGTCCTTTTAGACCTCCTAAAAGTCTAACAATAAGTTAAATTCCAAATGAAATGAACAATTATGTATTTATCCAGTGAATTAGAAACAGTGTGCCATTAGAGGTATGCCTTAAAACAAAAGGAGCCCATTAAAATATCTGTGATAAATATAAAAAAGTCCAAGACATTGTGAGTCCAGTGACATGCCAGATATTCTGCATTATCACTTCATTATGGAGACAGCCTAAAACATAAAATTAAAAGTCAGTTACTATAAAAGTGTTAATTTCAATGGTGTTTAAAGGTATTTTACATCTTTTAACTTCCATGTAAATTAATGGATTGTCTTGGTTATTTTTCTCTTGTTGCTGAGACAAAGTATCAGATTCACAAAATTGAGGAAGGAAAGGTTTACTTAGGTCACACTTTGTGGAGGTTTCAGTCTGTAATCAGCTGGCTCCAAGGCAGGGTGGTATGGCTGAGGGGCAATAGCTCAAAGTGGCAGAAGACAGCAAAAGCAGCAAGAGCAGAGGTGGGAGAGCAAGCCTCTTTTCTACCCTTATATTGTAAGTAGGCCACCACCCCCTAGAACCGGTGTAGCACTCAAGCCATCTCCCTGCCCTCCTCCTATACTCGATGAGGATGTTTACGAAGTGAGGACTCTGGCTCCCTAAGTCACTTAAACTTCTCAAATTGACACAGTGTATCCACCATTATATGGGTTAAGTACTCTATTGGTATTTTATTGGCTTGGGTTATATAAGAACCTATCTGCTCTATCTGCATTGGATCCATTTGGGCTACATTTCATTCACACAGCCAGCCTCTAATTTTAAATCAATACTTGACTCTAATTGTTTAGTTTTCATTTTTGTCTTATAGTAACAATAACTGAATTTGTGCTGTGAACTTAGCTGTTCAGCTGTCAAGGAGAAAGGATAAATCTGACTTTCGCCTTTCAGTTGTTGTGCTAGGAAAAACTATGAAGATATTATTCACATCCTAAGCAAAGAGAAAACCAGGACTTTAAAAAACAAATATGCCATATTAACTATTAAATGAGAGTCAAAATATAAGCTTCAGCAAAGAAAGAAATAGAAGCAACAATGTTACGGAAATTTCAAAATTTTTCTGCAAGGGCTGTTGTGTTATAGACCCTGCAGTAGAGTAACTTTGCTGAGCATTTGTTCTAAGACTTTGTGTACATCTGAGATGAGGTTTTTTTTTCATGGATAACAACCAAGAACTGGAGAAAGAGCACGTTTTCAGGGAAGGGTAGACACATTTCATTTTGAACATAAAGAGCTGCAATGCCTAAGGGGTACTTTCAAGTGTATGTTCTCCAGGACACATATGAACATACTGTACCCGGAGCTTAGGTGCAACCAGCCTTAGAAATGTGGATGTGAAAATCAGTGTAAATAACTGAACAAAAAGTAATGAGTTCAGTAGGCTATCCAACATATTTCCTTTCTACTATTCATGGAACTGAACCATTACTGATAATTATTTGACAAATGATCCACTGTAAAGCCAGTTGTGGTGGCAACTTTTCCAGTGTCCCTTTTGCAAATGTAGAAAAATATCAAGATGTACTAAAAATAAAACTTGCCAGCCACCACTCTACTGTTTTTTAAAATTTTATTATTTTCAAAACACAAAAACGCCAGAGCCTATATATTTAGGGACACTTTGCTTAAAACTCCTGTTCTGAAGTCTTAAAATTGTGAAAATGTTTTGGTTAAAGACACATGATCTAGCTCAGCGGCATAAGTGTTTACCTTGCAAGTGCACGCGGTTGTGAGTTCGATCCCCGATAAAAAAAAAGACACATGATCAGACATGAAAATAACTTAGCCTTGTGAAATTTTCAAATGCTGCTGATTGTATGGGGTTTTTTTCATTGTACGACTCTTAAAAACACTTCACTTGGCCCTTCACCCCCAGGAAGTCTCCCAGAAAGCAGCATCTCAGGCTGTCTCTTTGGGACCCGAAACTCCCGGACCCGCAGAGTGGCCTGGGCTGTTTGGATCGAAAGTCTGCACAGACCTGCATCTCGGCGGGACTCTTTGGGGCTGCTAGGCCCGCCCTTCATCCGCAGGGAACTGCCTAGAGATCGGCATCTGGGCCAGGTCTGTTTGGGCCTGTAGCCCTGCCCTTCACCCCCAGGAAGTCTCCCAAAAAGCAGCATCTCAGGCTGTCTCATTGGGACCCGAAACTCTCGGACCCGCAGAGTGGCCTGGGCTGTTTGGATCAAAAGTCTGCACAGAT
>PVJX010024259.1:0-28294 GCA_004027295.1 Dolichotis patagonum | reverse complement strand
GACAGCCCAAATGATATCAAGAGGATATTTACAGAAGTAATAGCTGAAAGCTTCCCAAATATGGGAATGGAAACTGACATTTGGATTAGTGAAGCGTATAGAACTCCAAATAGCCATAACCAAAATAAAACTACACCCAGACACATAATAATCACCACCCCAGAAATCCACCATAAAAACAGAATACTAAAAGCTGTTAGAGAGAAAAGAGAGATCACCTATAAGGAAAACCTATCAGAATCACGGCAGACTTCTCAACACAAACAATGAAATCAAGAAGAACATGGAGTGAAGTACTTAAGATTCTAAAGGAAAACCACTTTCAACCCACACTGACATACCCGGCAAAACTGTCCTTCAAAATGGGTGGAGAAGTAAGATACTTCCATGACAAAGAACAGCTGAAGAACTTCATGAAGACCAAACCAACCCTACAAGGAATACTGAAAGACATTCTAGATACACATGGGAAAAAACCACCAAACAAGGCAGACAATTAAACAGAATGGAAAGCTAAAGGCACAATAGCAGAAAGATAACATGTCAACAATAAACCAATATATAACAGTTACAACCATTAATGTAAATGGCCTCAACTCACCAATCAAAAGAAACAGACTGGCAGAATGGATCAAGGAACAACATACAACCATATGCTATCAATAAGAAACCCATCTTACCCAAAAGGAAACCCATAGACTGAAAGTCAAAGGATGGAAATCAATACTTCACACAACAGGAAGCCAAAAAAAAGTGGGAGTAGTAATCCTGTTTGCAGACAATGTGAACTTCAAACCAAGAATGATCCAAAGAGATAAAGAAGGTCACTACATACTAGTGAGGGGAAAACTTCAAGAGGAAGAGATAACAATCTTAAATATATATGCACCAAATTCCAGAGCACCCAGCTATACAAAGCAAATATTAACAGAAATGAAAAGTCAAATTATAACAGGAGATTTTAACATACCATTGACACAGAGGGACAGATCAACTAGACAGAAAATCAGCCAAGAAATAACAGAACTGAATCACACCTGTGAACAAATGGACTTGATAGATGTATATGGAGTTTTCCATCCAACAACATCAGAATATACATTCTCCTTAGCAGTACATGGGACATTCTCTAAAATAGACCATATACTAGTCCACAGAACATATTTAAGTAAATACAAAATAATTGAAATTATGCCATACATGTTATCGGATCATAGTGCCATGAAATTAGAAATTAATGATAAAAGCAACTGCAAAAAACCTCACAAACACATGGAAACTGAGTAATACTCTTCAGCAATCAGTGGGTCATGGAGGAAATTAAAGAAGAAATTAAACAATATCTACAAGCAAATGAAAATACAAACACAATTTACCAGAATTTGTGGGATGCAATGAAAGCAGTCCTCAGAGGATAATTTATTGCATTGAGTTTCCACATCAGGAAGACAGAACAAACACAAATAATCAACCTGATGCTACAACTCAAACATCTAGAAAAAGAAGAGCAAGCTAAGCCCAAAGCCAAAAGAAGGGAGGAAATTATAAGGATTAGGGCAGAAATTAATGCAATAGAGACTAAGAAAACAGTACAAAGGATCAATGAATCAAAGAGTTGGTTCTTTGAAAAAATAAATAAGATTGATAAGCCCCTGGCCAAGCTTATTAAAAAAAGGAAAGAAAAAACTCAAATTCATGCAATAAGAAATGAAAAAGGTGAAACTACTACAGACTCCGTGGAAATACAGATGATCATCAACACCTATTTCAAAAACTTCTACTCTCATAGGGTCAATAACACAGAAGAAATAGACAAATTCCCTAGGTACATATGAACTAGCAAAGCTGGATCAGGAAGATGTAAAACTGCTGAATAATCCAATTTCTATTACTGAAATTGAAAATGTAATTAAGTCCTTGCCAATAAAGAGCCCAGGCTCAGATGGATTCACTGCAGAATTCTACAAGAAATACAAAGAAGACTTAATTTTGACACTCCTCAAACTCTTCAATGAAATTGAAAGGGAAGCAACTCTTCCTAAGTCATTCCTGGAAGCAAATATTACTCTAGTACCAAAACCAGAGAAAGACCCAACTAACAAAGAGAATGATAAGCCAATCTCCCTAATGAACATAGATGCAAAAATTCTCAATAAAATATTAGCAAACAGGATACAGCAAAACATCAAGAAGATTATTCACCCCAATGAAGTGGGATTCATCCCAGGAATGTAGGGATGGTTCAACATATGCAAATCAATAAATGTAATCCACCATATCAATGGAGCCAAAAGGAAGAATCACATGATCATCTCTATAGATGCAGAAAAAGCTTTTGATAAGGTCCAACACTCATTCATGATAAGAATCTTACAGAGAATTGGAATAGATGGTCTTTACTTCAATATGGTAAAGGCCATCTATGACAAACCAACAGCCAGCATCATATTAAGTGGTCAAAAACTGAAAGCCTTTACCTTAAAATCAGGCACAAGACAAGGATGTCCCTTATCACCACTCCTATTCAACATAGTACTGTAAATACTAGCCAGAGCAATTAGACAAGAGAGAGAAATAAAAGAAGTAAAGATAGGAAAAGAGGAAGTTAAATTATCATTATTTGCAGATGACATGATATTTTACATTGACGACCCCCAAAACTCCATTGAAAAACTCCTAGATATAGTAAATAAATTCAGCAATGTAGCTGGACACAAAGTCAATACTCAAAAATCAATAGCAATCCTATACACTAATAACAAAAATACTGAGAGAGAAGTAAGAGAAGCCACACCATTCACACTAGCATCCAAAAAAACATGAAATACTTAGGAATTTATCTCAAGAAGATGTAAAACAGCTATGCAAGGAAAATTATAATACCCTGAAAAAGGAAATCGAAGAGGACCTCAGAAAATGGAAAGACTTACCCTGTTCATGGATAGGAAGAACAAACATTGTGAAAATGGCCATTCTTCCAAAATCACTATACAGATTCAATGCTATCCCAATTAACATACCACTAACATATCTCATAGATCTAGAGAAATAACTCCTAATATTCATCTGGAACCAGAAGAGACCTAGAATAGCAAAGGCAATTCTAAGCAGCAAAGGCAAGGCAGGAGGCATCACAATCCCTGATTTGAAATTATACTACAAAGATACAGTAATAAAATCAACATGGTACTGGAATAAAAACAGACCTGAAGATCAATGGAATAGATTGGAAAATACAACCACAACCACAAACCCACTCAACCACCTTATCTTTGATAAAGGGGCCAAACATGTTCGCTGGAAGAAAGACAGTCTCTTCAACAAATGGTGCTGGAAAAATTGGCTATCCATATACAGAAGACTAAAAGTAGACCCATGCCTATCACCATGTACTAAACTAAAATCTAAATGGATCAAAGATCTAAATCTTAAAACAGAAACACTAAATCTGTTGGAAGACAAAGTAGGGAAAAACCTCGAAGATATAGGGGTAGGTAGAGAATTCATGAACAAGAATCAAACTGCAGGAGATATACTTGCCAGAATCCATAACTGGGACCACATCTTATTAAAGAGTTTCTGCATGTTGAAAGAGATTTCCAGCAGAGTGAAAAGAAAACCCACAAACTGGGAAAAAATCTTAATGGATTATCCCTCAGACAAAGGCTTCTGTCTAGAACATATAAAGAATTAAAAAAAAATAAGACCCTTGAAATTCAAAGACCCAGTCCAAATATGGGCATCTGAAATGAATACACAGTTCTCAGATGAAGAAATATGAATGGCAAATAAATACATGAAAAAATGTTCATCATCATTAGTCATTAGAGAAATGCAAATTAAAACTACACTGAGATTCCATCTCACCCCAGAAAGAATGGCCAGGATAGAAAAAACTACCAACAACAAGTGCTGGAGAGGGTGTGGGGGAAAAAGGAACTCTTCTGCACTGTTGATGGGAGTGTAGACTGTTGCAGCCACTGTGGAGGTCAGTCTGGAGATTCCTCAAAAAGCTGGGTTTGGAAGTTCCATTTGACCCAGCTATTCCTGTTCTGGACATATTCCCAGAAGAACTGAAAACATCATACCTCAGTGATATATGTGCACCCATGTTTATAGCAGCACAATTTGTAATAGCCAGATCTTGGAAACAAGCTAAGTGCCCATCATCTGAGGAATGGATTAAAAAGTTGTGGTATTTTTATACAATGGAGTAGTACTCAGCTATAAAAAATGATCACATTGAGAAATTTATAAATAAATGGACAGGACTTGAGACCATACTCATAAGTGAAATAAACCAAACTCACATGTGTAAATACTGTATAATCTCCCTAGTATGAGACTTAAGAATCCATAAGATTTTATGGTAATCATGATTTCCCATTGCATTACTTTGAAGCCTTTCAATGTTTTCATTCATCAGTTGGAATGATTTTATTGTTTTGTTTGACTTTATTATGCGTGATGGTATTAACAGTGGTTTTGAAGGAAACAAAACATTATGGCAGCCATTGCTCATTTAATATCGTCTTCCTTAGAAGTCCTACCATGCTTCTACTCTGCTATTACCATCGGTTCTATCATGTTGTGTCTTATTGGGATTTTAATATATGTGATAGCATAAACAAATCTTTTTCTTCAAAATGAGATATTATAATAGCCATTGATCATGCTTTAATTTTGTAACTTGAACAACTACCTCCAAGATAACAGTATGTAACTTATCAACTAGTGATTTCTTAGTGGTTTTTTTTTTTGTCCTTTTTTTTTTCCTTTGGAATTCTGTATTGTTGCTACCTTTTTTTCTGTTTTGTTTGATTGTTATTTTTTCTTTCTAAATAAAAAACAATACTGTTTGAAAGTATTGTGTTCTTTATTTAAAAATTATGTTGCAAATGCAAAGAAACAAATGAAATCAAAGAAAATGATAGAAGATTTTGAAATTTCATGAAATAAAATCAGAAAACAATACAGTAGAATTGAATAAGGCAGGCTAGTCATTTAAGATGAGGTGCCATTAGTTGAATTAGTTTTAGAAAATTTACATGTGGGCAAGTCGAAAAAGAAGTAATATTCACAATGCTGAATAACACTGTATATCACACATATGGGGACAAACACATAGGTTAAAACAAAAAGCACTGTAATGATGATAATGACATCATTTTGTCATAAATCTCAAAAATTCTTTATAACTAATAAATAAATACACTTATGATATAAATGATTTGATCCTCTGATTCTACACACACGGACCTTATCTCATTTTGAGCAAGATTCAGTACGAAATTTTCCTTTTTCCTTCCACACAAGTTTTCATTCTAGCCCGTACTTATTCTTATTTGCAACTGTGGCTGAAATCCACTGCCCTTTGCACTCTTCCATGTTTCTTTGCTCATCTGTATGGGATGCCTCCTTGTAAAAGTCCAGTTAATTTCTATCTTCCTTTATTACCTGTGTTAATATCTTGATTCTTTAAATCCTTTTGCAAGGATTTAGTTCTATACTGGTATAGCAGAAAGAACCTTGGCTTAGACTTTCATATTTGTCAATTATTAGGATAGACGTCTAACTATCTCTGGGCCTGAGGTCTCTGATATGTAAATGAGGAGGAGCTGGAAGGGGCTATAAGCTCTCAACCTTGCACTATCCTTTCTATTCAAGTAGCTTATGATTTTCATGGTGTTGTCTTGCTCTGCAGCAATTTCATGTATGGTTGCTCTGTCTCTCTAATTAGACTAAGCTTTCCAGGGGCATACATTGGAAATTTCTTCTCTGTTTCCCCCTATATCTTCTAGAATATTTATGAGTATAATATAGATGTTCAATATATGTTCATTGAGTTTACTGAAACCCTTTTGGGCAAATTTTTATTTTATATTACTACGAATAATGTGGTTAGTGTAGAAGTGAGTGAAATATAAAACACTATGGATGACATTAGTGAAAAGAAAATGCGACAAAAGTTAATCTATAAATTGTGTGTTACCTGTTAATTATCTATGTCTGGCAATTTATTACATTTTCCTTAATAATTGATACCAATAACTTAAAGAACAATTGGAGGAATACTCTGAGGGTAAACCTAAAGGTTTTCTTTAAAGGAATGATGTTTAATGGGCAGCAGGTTGAGAAATGGACATTTTGAGAACTGTTGACTGCTGTGTATATTCTCTAAGAGGATTCTCAGATTCCCTGAAATTTATCATATAACTATTGAATTAAAAAACCAGTAGGTGATTCCGATATTTAATGTTAAAGTGGTTCTATGTAAAGGAGGTGTGTTGCATGTATTGTCATTTCTGCTGTAGCCAGCTTCCTTTTGAAATGATGAACATTCCCTTCCCTTAGCATGTCTGGTTGGAACAGAGGTGGACACATAACAGTAAATCCTATGGCTAGATGCAGATTGTCCAGCAAATATTTTATAATTGGAAACTTGACCATGAATATGATGGTATTAATGTGGCAGAATCTTTAAAGATTGGTCCTCCCAGAAGATAATTACCTTCTGGTGCTTTCACTCCCAGAAGAGATTAATGGCTACCTCAAGGAATGGTTAGCCTTCTGTGACTAAACTGGCCCTTGCCAGAAGAGATTGTTATAGAGTGAAACCACCTCATGTGTGTGGACCCTTCTGCAGGTGGCCATTTCTTTTTTCACTCCTCGGCATTGTGTGAAGATCTCACCCGATGTTCGCCCCGTGCTGTCTGGGCTTCTCTTTTCTAGGAGTATGAGCTCAGGTAAACTTGCTTCGCTCCATATATCACTTAATGCTGGGTGTTTTGTTACAGCAACCAACAATGGACTATCAGCTCATGCCAGATAAGTATAGACAAGGAAAAAACTGAAATCTTCCCTTGGGATTTGGAAACAGACAAAATTTCAATTTGTGTCTTTTGGTGGTATATTCTAGAGTTAGAAGACCATTTGCTTTGGGAAAATGGAATGGACAGTTTTGGAGTATGTTAAAATTGAAGAATCAGAGATAGATATTTTCCCAACACCTACAGAGGAAAAATATTGAATAGCATACTCATAGTAGCAAAGCCAAAGGCTCATATACAATGTAAGGAGAAGTGAGTATGATGTAGATTCCTGACACTAACCCCGTTTAGTGGGTTCAGAAGACGCACTAAACTGTGCTTGCTCTGAGCCTTTGGTATCCTTTTCTTCTCTCTCACTTCTCTGACACTTCCACAGCCATACACACACAAATACAAACACATGCACATTCTCAATTTCACTGAACTAATTTGAAGTTGGTCCACTCCTATTTGTCAAAACCAAAGAATCATATAAAAATGAACTTCACAGGTTTTAAAAATACAGTTTTTTATACCATCATTTTTAAATATACAAATAAGCTATTTGGAGATAAGCAAAATAATTTGCTAACACATTATAGAAATAAAATATTTATGAAAGTAGCAACAATTATTTCCTACTTGAAGAAATACCACTTTTGATGGGGAATATTTTAATATTTAAAGGATTTAGCTCCTTTATCCATATTTCCTGCTTGTAACACAGTTTCATTGCAACATACTTTGAGCTGTTTACTAGTGTTTTTAAATCATATCCCTGCAAGTCTTATAGTGTCTTGAGCTTAGCTGATCCCACAGTGGATATTTGAATGGCACGTGATGAGTACCAGCAAACTTCCGAAGGCCTTTTAATGTGTTGTTTCAGTGTCTTACCAGGGATTACACCCAGATTATCCCTCATCTTGAAGAATGATACATTACATAATGCTCTTTTAAAAATGAATTAATTTCTATTTAGGGATTTTTATTGGATGGTGCCCATGTGAAATTCAGGTGGCTTCATGAGGACATTTCAGCCCCGGCTGGCAGGGAACCTGTCAAATCGGCAGCCTATGCTTCCATCTGGGATGTGATGTCACCTTTCCTTGTCATTTTCCTTGCTTATGGGGTTTGCTAAATTTTCTTTTTCAAGTGACTCACAGATGTTTCTGATCTCTGTGGAGAGTACCATGAAATTTATAGAGAAGAGGAAACAGAAGAACAGTGGAATTAGAGCCACACACAGAAGCCACTGTGTGTATGAATTCATAGGACTTGCCGGCAGAAATGTCGTGTGTTGTGGTTGGCCACAAAGTGACAGTGAGTAAAGTTTGCCAACTTTGAGATTTGTTCCAATTTCAAGAAAATGAGAGACTGTTTCATTTTAGTCTTTTAAGTGTGTTTTTGTGAGTTTATAATTATGGGAAAACAAAATGAATTATATGAAAATAAAAATTTGCTGAATTTATACTTATCTCTGTAGTGGTAAATATTTCAAGGTTTTTGAGTGAGTCATTGTTAATTTTTCCAAAAATTTTATTAAATTCACAAAAGCCAGTTCTCTTTTTAAAACAATTACCATTTAACATAAATGATAGCTTAATGCTTAGAAAGAACAATAGAGGTAAAGGGATACAGATTGGATTTGAATTTCATCCCATTAAGTATATTTTTTTGGGACAACCATTGATACCCACTGTGCCACTAAATTTGGATTTAAAATAAGACTAGTAATGCCTTACCCACTTTACCGAAGAGTGGAGACAACCAAAGTAAGCGTAATGGAATGTTAGAGAGGAGAGGAATTTCAATGATCATTACAAGCCCACTCATTTAGCTTGAAAGGTAACTGAATTCTGGAAATGTAACTGTTCCCTCTAATGTTCATAGTTACTCATTTCTTAGTTAGAACTCTTGAGTCACATACACTAATTTTCTACAGCAGTTATGGGACTATGCTACACCGTCCTGATACAATGTCATAGTTTGTCTTTTCACATCCTTTTTGCTTCAAACTAAACTTGCTTGACATTCCTTTGACAGGATTTTCCTACTCCTCATATCTCTGCTACACATTTTCACCATATTCTCTATTTTTCTTTGTGTTACTTAATAACCAGTATAATTGTAACTATATATAATCACACAATGTATACATGCATATTTGTATATTTTCTGTAAATATATTTGTATAATTTTAATGTATATATAAGGTGTACGTAATATGCATTTGTATGATGATTTGATTAATATCTTTCTCCTCAACTTATGTTTCATCTATAAGATGTTGATAATAACAGTATCAAACTTTTAAACTTACTGTACACAGCATTTGGTTTATTAAGCATATAAGAAACGTCACTGGAATTCAATGAATTGTGTTATATAGTTGCAAGGCAATGTGTCATTAATAATAATCATAGAGATCAAAACATTTCAGAGTATCAGACTTGTCAAAAAATAATTGCAAACTCAGTATATTATGAACTATTAGAAGAAAAAAATGTTAAGTTTTTAACTAATCTTTGAGTTAGTCTAAGTAGAAAAACACAAAGGAGACCAGAGCCGTTTGGTGGCCAGTTCAGTCACATGCTTCTACTATGGTAGTTTGTCGGTCTCCTCCTGAATATATGATCGTAGGAAATTTTCATTAGTCCTTTGTCAAACGGTTCTGAGTTTCTGTCTGGGCCAGGAAATGTATACTGGATAAGACAGATACAGAGACTTTCCTTTGAATGGAAGGGAAGATTTGCTATCATGTTCATTTAAGTTAAACCTAAAATTAGTGAAGATCTTAAGCTGGTGCAAAACGTCTATATATGAGAAACAACCTATCACATCTGTCAGAAAGAAACATAATAGAAAAGTTTTGATCCTCTCAAGAACAAAAACATTGTGTTCTCAGCCTAACTTGCAGAAGGTGTTTTTAGACTGCAAAATTCAGTATTACCTTGATTCTTTCAGGAGCACTTATGAAATTGTGTAGACTGATTTAATAAACAAACAAAAAAGCACATAAAATATTGGCAGCATCGTGACTTGTGAATAGGAGATACACAGAAAATTACTGATTATTTTGTTTCATGAATATTTTAAATTTGATAATTAAAACTACATATTGTATGATTCCCTTTTCACTGAAAATATAAAAAATTTATATTTCATTGGTCATTACACGGTTACTCAGTGTTTATAAATAAATATAGTTGACAAATGCTTACATTTATAGGAGTTTGTTTTGAACTATTAGGATAAAACATTTTAGACCATTATGGGGAAAGGGTGCTATCATGCTATAGGAAAATTTGGGGTCTTTTTCAGGAAAGTCATTTCTCAGTACAACTTACTCACCCATTTATTTTACAATGACTATAACCCTCCTATGCAGAGATGGTGACTGACAATTATGATTCAGTAAGTAGTATTGATGAAGCACGTACTTGAGGTTTTAGGAGATGGCATCTGTTAAAGTGAAAGACATACACATAATAACTTCTCAATTTTCCTAGAATGTTTAAAATATCAGATATTTATGTCATACTTATAAATAATCAACAAATTTAATCCTGAATAAATTGCTTTTATACTGATATTGAAAATTTTATACTTTTGTAATGTAATATATACTAATTTAATGCAAATTTGGAGGCATAAACAAAAGTTAAAGTAGCAAAATGTTTATGTATCCCTATCAATATCCAAGCAAAGATTAAATAAATATTTGGAGGGGGGGATGTTGTCATGTGAGCTACATATAGAACTGGACTCATCACAACTGGACTCATCACAACTGGATTTAAATGTTTATCTGTTTAGCTAATATGTATTTGTTATAAATATATTCTATTGAGTATATTGTACTAAGAGTTAAGAGGAAATAAAAACAAAGTGAGATATATTTTTTATCTTCAATGAACTTAAAATATAATTATGAAGATACATGTAATGGAATAATTTTAATAAATCTGTTGATATGGAAGTACAGTAAAAATGTGTGTTGTATAAAGATGACTTTTGTTTAGGATGGACAAACATTAGCTAAAACTTCATGACAATAGTAATAATCAAAGCTTACCCTGAACACTGGGCAGTGTTCAGTATAAAGTTAGATGGAGGAAAGCTCTTTGGTGGAAGGATTGGGAGACAGTTGTGGAATTGTGGCATATTAAAGAATTGGAAATGCTACGTCCATTTCTTGAGTGTTTATATTTTTGATTTCCATTACTGAAAAAATACTTGAGATAAATTAGTTTCAAATAGGTGAAATTTATTTTGACTCATAGTTTCAGAAATTTTGCCCATAGTCACTTGGCCCTGTGACTTTGGGCCTATGGCATCACATATATCATGGTGAGGTGAGAAAATATGGTATATAAGGCTTATTCACCTCATAGCAACCAGGAAGTAAAGTCAAAAACAGAGCTACAGTTCCAGCACCCTTTCAAGGGTGCCATAAATGACTAACTTCCTTTCACTCGTCCCTTTCTCCTAAAATTTGCTCTGCCTCCCAGTAGAGACACAGGCTGGTGACCAAGTCTATACACATGGGCCTTTGTTGGCCATTCAGGATCAAAACTGCAACAGCAAAAATATTCTCTTTAATTAAGGGATTATCAATGGTAACTACTAATAGATTATAACAATTATGAAAATGTACTTTATTAAAAGTTATCTGAAACAAAACAATTATTTTTTCAGACCACTATTGACTAAGTAAAAGCAAAACCATGAATAAAGGAAAACTATTTTAGGCAGTTGTAAGACCTATCTATCTATCTATCTATCACAGGTTAAAAAAGAGACAACTTTAATGAAGGATTTGTTCAGAAAATTCAAAGTAGACGTAGGTTAAAAACAAGAGAAACATAGAAAAAGGATGGAAATCATGAATGCTCAACATAGGAAAGTAATGCATGAAACAGACTGAAACAAATATCCAGTAAATTTAAAGTTCCATGGAATACATGTAAAACCATATGAAAAAGAAAAGAAAAAGAAAAAGAAAAAACCATATAAAAGAAAGTGAAGATAGAATATTAGATCTAAAAGAGAGAATTGCAGTTAACAATCACAAAAAGAAAGATTTATTTAAAATAGCAAGGGACCATGAAAGAACAATCCAACAACTTTAAAGTGATGCAAAGAAGCACAGCAAAAGATATAATGGAGTCATTGAAAAAGCAAAAGTCAACACAAATCACACACACACACACACACACACACACACATACACACACACACAATGTGCACTGAAGTAATAGCAGAAAAATGTACCCAGAAGTAGTAGCAGAAAATACCCAAAATAATTTGACATACAGATAGATGAGGCATGATGAACTCCAGTTAGTCATGACCAAAATAAATCTACACCAAGGCCCTTAATAACCAAGATTCCAGAAACTAAATACAAGAACAGAATATTAAAAGTTGTTAGAATAAAGACTCAAATCACCTGTAAAAGGAGAGCCCATCAGAATCACAAAAAACTTTCTCAATGCAAGCAGTTAAACTCAACTCAACTGAATATTTTAAGTCAAGGATAGCTTGGAGGTAGTTCAAGTCCTAAAAGAAACTGATTTCCAAATCACATTGATGTATTCTGCAAAATTATCCTCCAGAATTAATGGATAAATACAATACTTTCATGCAAAGAAAAACAGAAGAAATTCATAATACAATTTCTGCAAAGAGTTTTGAAAGATGTTCTAGAAAGAGACAATAAAGACCACAATTTCAAGGGTAGCAACAGAAAGAAGCCAACAAAAGGGTAAGCAATTAAACAGAGGGAAGAGACAGGCAATTGTCATCAGGAAAATACTATGATCAAGACAAGCCAATACATATCAGTTATATCCATCAATGTATATAATCTCAATTCACCAATCAAAAGAAACTGGCAGAATGGATCAAGAAAAAGTCCATGAATATGCTTCAGTCAAGGAACACATTTAACTAGAAAAGAAATGTATACACTGAAAGTCAAATGATGGAAAAAGAATACATCATGCAACAAGATTTCAGAAAAAAGCAGTAGTTATGCTACTTGCAGACACTGTAAGCATCAAGCCAAGATTGATCAAAAACTATAAAGAAAGTCACCACATGCATGTTAAGGGAAATCTTCAAGAAGAAGAGATAACAATCACAAATATAAATGTATCAAATACAGGTGCACCCAACTATATAAAACAAATATTAATGGTTGCGAAAAATCAAATAAGCACTAACACAATTATAGGGGGGAAATTAGTGTACCTCTGCCACAAATAGGTAGATCAAATAGACAAAAATCAACAGATAAATATCAGAACTGAACCAAACCTGTGAACAACTGGATTTAGTAGCTGTCTTCAGAGTGTTCCATCCCAAAACATTGGAATACATATTTTTCTCAGTGGCACATGGGACTTTCTCCAAAATAGATCACATATTAGCCCACAGAACATATGTATGTAAATGCAAAAGAACTAAAATTATTCCATGAATATTATCTGACCATGGTGCAATGAAACTGGAAATCCGTGGCAAAGGAAACCATAAAAACTCCATATGCACATAGAAATTAAAAAAAACCTCCTGAGCAGTCAATGGGTCACTGATGAAATCAAAGAAGAAATTAAATAATATCTACAATTAAATGAAAGTAGAGATACAACATACTGGAACCTGTGGGATACAATGAATGTGGGTCTACTAGGAAAATTATGGTAGTGAATTCTCACATCAAAAAACAGAACAAGCACAAAAAATAATTTAAGTGTTTTATCTCAAGCTTCTAGAAAATCATGAGCAAGTCAAGCCTAAAGTTCATACAAGGTAGGAAATTATAAACATTAGGGCAGAAATTAATGAACCAGAGATTAAGAAAACACAAAATATAAACAAATTGAGGAGTTTTTTGAAAGAGTAAATAAAAGTGACAAACACTTAGCCAACCTTATGAAATAAAGAAATGAAGAAAAAACAAATTCAAGCAATCAGGAATGAAAATGGTAAAATCACAATGGATCCTTCAGAAATCCAGAAGATCAATACCTACTTTGAGAGACTTTGCTCCAGTATGATGGAAAACACAGAAGAAGTGGACAGATTCCTAGATCATGCAAACTGCCAAACATGAATGAAGATATAAAAATTCTGAATAAGTCAATATCAGTCAATGAAATTGACAATATAGTTAAAAACTTACCAACATAGAAAATCTCATATCCTGGTGGATGCACTGCTGAATTCTGCAACAAGTTTAAAAGAGGTTCAAGTGCCATTACTTGCTGAACTCTAACAAAATTGAAAGCATTACCCTGATACAAAAACCAGAGAAAGACCTAAAAGAACTACAGAGAACTACAGGCTAGCCTCCTTAATTAACATGGACACAAAAGTCCTCAATAAGACACTGGCATTCAGAATGGAGCAAATCAGCAAGTTTATGCACTGTGTTAAACAGTTCAACATATGCAAATCAATAAATCAATATAACATATTCACAGATCCAAGGACAAAGAAAATCATATGATCATCTCAATAGATGCAGAAAGAGCATGAGATAAATTCCAAAACCTATTCATGTTAAAAACCCTACAGAAAATTGAAGTAGAAAATCTTTACCTCAATATGACAATCCAACAGCCAACATCATACAAAATGGTCAAAAACTGAAAACTTTCACTGTAAAACCTGGAACATCACAAGGTTGTAGCCTATCACCATTCCAATTTAATATATTTCTGGAAATATTAGTCAGAGAAACTATATAAGACAAAAACTAAAATCAATAAAGATAGGAATGGAAGAGGTCCAATTACCATTATTTGCAGATGACATGATACTCTACATAGAAGATCGTCCACAAAAACCTTCACTGAAAGACTTCTAGATTTAATTACAGATTCAGTTTGGTATGTAGACAGTACCAACATGCAAAAATCAACAGCGTCCCTGTATAAAAGTAACAAACTTACTGAGAGAAAAATTAGGGAAAACATGTCTTTCTTAATAGCACTGAGAAAAAATGAAATACTTAGGAATCAGTCTAACAAAGGAAGTAAAAGATCTTTACATTGAAAGCTATAGAACTCTGAAAAAGGAGATCAAAGAGGATATCAAAAAATGAAAAGATAGTCCTTGCCTTTGAGTGCTAACAGTAAAAATAGTCATACTCTGAAAATTTTTATTCCACAATCTCAATCAAAATACCATTAGCATTCCCTATAGAACTAGAGAAAACCCTCATAAAATTCATTTGGAACCAGAAGAGACATAGAATAGCAAAAAGAATTTTGGGCAACCAAGGTAAGGCAGGGACATCACAATTCTTGACTTGACACTATACTACAATGCTAGTGTGATTAAAAAAAAGTAGCATGGTACTGGCAAACACACATACACACAAACAAACAAACAAACAAACAGACTTGAGGATCTCTAGAATAGATCAGAGAATGCAAGAACATGCAGTAACAACTTAAAAAAATAAAGCAGCCACCTTATCTTTACGAAGGGCCTAACACATTCCCTGGAAGAAAGATAGCCCCAGATGATGTGGGAAAAACTGGCTTCCTACATTGCAAAGAGTAAAACTAGATTGCTGTCCACCACCATGTACTCAGCTAAAATCAAAACAGGTCAAACTTCTAAATATTAAAACAGAAATACTAGCT
This sequence comes from Dolichotis patagonum, assembly GCA_004027295.1. Lineage (NCBI taxonomy): Eukaryota > Metazoa > Chordata > Mammalia > Rodentia > Caviidae > Dolichotis > Dolichotis patagonum. The sequence goes on along the minus strand of PVJX010024259.1, from coordinate 12,825 downwards.
CTGTTGAAAGACAGAATAGATATAAAGACCTAGGTGTAGCCAAAATCTTCATAAACAAACCCCAGTGGCAAGAGAAATGTAACAAAGAATCAACAACTAGGATCAAATCTTATTAAAAACTTTTGCACAGCAAAATAAATCACCAACAGAGTGAAAAGACACCCACAGAATGGGAAAAATCTTAGCAGTTCTTCAGACAAAAGACTAATACCTAGAACATGTAAAGAATTGAAAAAAAAGATCAGACAACCCAAATATAAAGATCCAAACCATAAGTGGACATTTGAATTGAACAAACATTTCTCAGAAGAAGATGAACAAACAAGCAAATATATAAAAAAATCAACATTTTGATCATTAGAGAGATGTAAATTAAAATATGCAGATCACTCCAGAAAAATGCCTACCATCAACAAATCAATCAATAACAAATGCTAGCAATGCTGTGGGGGAAAAGGAATACTCCACTGCTGGGGGGAGTATAGATTGGTGCAACAACTGTGGAAGTCAGTCTGGAGGGTCCTCTAAAAACTAGGACTAAAGGGTTTTTCACTCCAACCATTCCCCTTCTTGGTAACAACCTGAAAGAATTAAAAGTAACATACCTCAGTGATATATGCACACTCATGTTTAAACAGCAGTTTGTAATTGCTAAACCTTGGAAACAACCCAAATGCCCATCAACCAACAAATGGATTTAAAAAAAATTATGTAATGGAATCCTACTCAGCCATAAAGAACTTGAGACATTCCTAGGAAAATGGGTAAATGGATATACCTTACTGCTAGGTAAATTTATGCACCATGCTCTTAAGTGAAATAATTAACACACACTACTTCTCCAGTGTGAGGAACTGAAAGCGTAAGATTGAAAATATATGATAGATATTGTTTAAAAGGAAAAGGGAATGGGAGAGTTGGAAGGGAAAAATAATGAGATAAAAAGGGTAAAATGGAAATGAAGCTTTGTAAATAAGGAGGGGAAGAAGGCTTGAAGGGAGGTGAGGAAAATGAGAGAAAAATAAGAGAAACTAAGGCATACGATGCACAGGTACTAGTTCCCTCTGATGAATGTGATCATTATGCATATCTAAATTGTACCAATAGACTTAACAAATACAAAAAAAGAAATACATATACAGTCAGAGAGGGACTGGGCTCTCAAGGAAGTCAGTGATAAATGTAGACATCAGAATTGTACAGGAGGTACATTGAAGATCAGGCCTTAAGACAAAGATGCACATTTCACCTTAGGCATAAACTATAACTTGGAATTATTCTGTAATTAGCACTATCTGGTCCAGAAAGTCCAGCTTGGTTGTCCAGGTTGGTAACCAGGACATCTCGACCAATTTGTTCTCGAACATATCTTTGTACTTTCCATGTACTTTTGCTACATGATTCAGTTCTCTGTTTGATCAATATTAGCTAAGCAGCAGTACTTGTGATCCCATAGGTTGATTGTAATTGGGCCCACATTGTACTCACACTGCAACTCTACTGTATAAGTTTTCTTTGACAAAGGACCATGGTGTCCATTCAAGACCCTTCTTATCCTTCCTTTGCCCTTTGGGGTTCATTCTTCAATTTCAAGGGGCATAAACTTGGCACATATGGCATCTAGTGGGTTGTGAATTATATTTCTCCTACATCACTACTGTGATACAAAATTAGCTATTTACTGGACCAAAGTCTAGTGTCTTAAATCCATCACTAAAACATGAAATATTTATCAGCACAATTATACTGAGACTAATATAATTTTGTAAATATGAGGTGTTTAGCATTTCTTGATCTCAACCCTTTTAACTTTCTGCCTTTTATGTTTGAAAACACCCTGAGATGTGCTATGATGGATGACATAACAGGAGAAATTTTATTCAAGTTTCTTGGAGAGGAAAATTTTAACATTTGTGGATTGGTAGTGGTGGAAAGTCTTGCCATAGTTTGCCATCTAAACACCTTTGTAATTTAAATGTTTAATATTTTATAAATATTAATATGCTGAGTAAAACATAAAAAATGAAGTCTTTTGAGGTATCTGCATGCCAATGATGAAATCCTCTGATTAAATAAGAATTTCATAAAAGTAAAGTTGCATATTTTGTGACCTTTCCAATTTCTTTCTTAAAAGGATAGCTCAATGTCGTAGAAACAAGGATACTATCTTGAGTTCAGCCTTAGTGACAGAACAATTGCAGTTCTACTGACTGGGGAATCTGAGTTCTAGAGTTGGCATTGATAGCTTTTATCCAGGCACTTTTAGTTATGAGCCTTAACAATTCTATGCCTTAGTAGATATTGTAAAATGACTTAGTTCAAGTTCTTTCCAACTCTTAGAAAATCAAAGGTTTTTAAGACAATAAGATGAGGATTGCACCTTTTTCATTGTTTTCATGTTAAAACTCTAGAGTAGATAGAGTAAAACAAAGGAGCAGAGCACTAAATCTAAAAGAAGATTTGGAAGTGAAAAGAATGTGTCAATGTTCTCAGAACTTCTCCAAAGTTATAGATAGCAGTCTGACAGTTTCTGTGCCACACAGAGTTGACTTTATAGTGAGTTTAAAGTCCCTAATGAGGATGGGAAAACAGAGACCATCAAAGCTTAAATGTGAAGATCTAGCAGAATAATATGTTGGCTAGGAAAGGCAGTTTTGACCCAGTTGCAACAAGCAACGTGGAGCGAAATATTTAGGAAATTGTTTATTAGTACGGTTTCCTGAAGATTTTCCATGCACCGAAAGCAGGGATTGCTATTCTCAGAAAGGAAAAAAAAATCTATTCTTTTACCCTCTTAGATTCAATGCTTAAAAGATTGTGAATTAAACTGATAAAAGACTAGAAAGAAAGAGGAGAAGAAGAGAGGGAAAAGGGAAGAAGGGAAGAAAGAGAAACAGGAAAAGAGACAGAGACAGAGATAGAAAGAAAGAGAGAAAGAAAGAAAGAGGGACAAAGAGAGAAAAGGGGGTAGGCATTTTTATTCAAATAGATACACACAAGAGCAGGGAATAAATAGTGGGAAAATATCGACAAAGATAAGCCAATACATACCATTTGTAGCCAATAACGTAAATGACCTCAATTCTGCAATCAGAAGAAACAGATTGACAGAATGGTTCAAGACAAAAAAAATCCAACAATATGCTGTATACAAGAAACACATCTAACTTAAAGTCAAAGGATGAAAAACAATACTCCATGCAACAAGAACACAGAAAAAAAAAAGAGTATCTGTTCTGTTTGCAGACAATGTGAATTTCAAATCAAGAATGATCAAAAGAGAGAAAGAAGATCACTACATGCTTGTTAAGGGAAAACTTCAGGAGGTAAGGACAACAAACATAAATATGTAGCACCAACTACAGGAGCATGAGACTATATAAGACAAATATCAAGAGACATGAAAAATCAAAGGAGCAGTAACAGAAATATAGTGGGGGATCTTAATACCCCACTTTTATCAAATAGACCTGCTAGACAAAAATGAGCACAGAAATCTAACAGAATCAAACCTGTGATCAGATGGACTTAGTTAATGTTTACAGAGTATTCCACCCAACAACAATAGAATACACATTCTTCTCAGCTACAATTGGACATTGTCTAAAATAGACAATACACCAGCACACAGAAAGTGCTTAAATAAATAAAAAGGAATTGAAATTATTCCATGCATGATATCTGAACATAGTGCAGTAAAATTGGAAATCAATGGCAAAAGAAGCGACAAAAATTCCATAAACATGAAAATGATTAAAATCTTCATAAAAAACCAATGGATCACAGACGAAATTACATAAGATATTAAACAATATCTACAACTAAACAAAAATGCAGATAGAACATATCAGAACCTGTGGGACACAATGAAAGAAAGCCTCAGAGGGAAATTCATAGTGGGGAATTCTCACATCAGAAAAACAAAACAACTGCAAATAAATAACCTAATATTGTATTTCAAATTTTCAGAAAAAGATGAGAAACACAAGCCCAAAGTTCATATAAGGGAGGAAACTGTAAAGACCAAAGCAGAAATTAATGCAATTGAGGCTAAGAAAGGAATAAAAGAACTAGTGAATCAAAGAGTTGTTTCTTTGAAAGAATAAAATTGATCAAACCATAGCCAATCTTATAAAAAAAAAGAATGAAAAACTTAGTAGTATGGTTACCTATCTTACACACTTAAACACATACACAGTTATATCCTTTCTTTTTTACAATATCTATTACAAATTTTGGATCTTATTACTCTTTCAGTTTTTATTATTTTTTATACTAGGAGTTCAATATGATATTTACAAATATGAGTCTGATTTATTTTACTTATAAGAATAATCTCAATTTGCCTCCATTTATCTCTAATAACCATACTACTAAGTTTTTATCAGCTTATCAAACAGAATAGTTTGTACCGTCATTGTTTGATTGTCCACTTTTTATCTTTTGATTTTGTAACTTGAACAACTACATCTAAGATAACAATATGTAATTTATCAACTAGTGATTCCTTAGTGTTATTTTTTTGAAATTCTGTATTATTTTTATGTTTTGCTTTTTTCTCTAAATAAAAAAAAGGAATGAAAAGGTGCAAATTCATGCAACTAGGAATGAAAATGATGAATTGACTGCAGATCCTGTGGAAATTCAGATTATTAATATCTACTTTGAAAATCTTTATTCTCATAGGTTTGAAAACAGAATAAATGGACAGATTCCTAAATATGTTTGAATTACCAAAGCTGGATCAAGAAGATAAAAAATTCTGAATAACCCAAAATCAGTCAATGAAATTGAAAAAATAATGAAAAACTTACCAACAAAGAACATCCCAGATCCTGATAGATTCACTGCTGAATTCTATAAGAAATTTAGAGACAATTTAATACTAATACTCCTCAAACTCTTGAAGAAATTGAAAGGGAAACAATTCTCCCTAACTCATCCCTGGAGGCAAATATTATCCTGGTACCAAAGACATTCCACCCCCCAAAAAGAGAACTACAGGCCAATCTCCATAATGAACATACATTCAAAAATCCTCAATAAAATACTATCAAGTTAAATTCATCAGATCATCAAAAAGATTACACACCATGACCAAGTGAGATTCATCCCAGTAATGAAGGGATGGTTCATCATATGCAAATCAGCAAATCTCATACATCATAGCAACAGAGACAGACAGAAATCACATGATTTTTTCAATAGATGAAGAAAAGTTTTTTTACTAAGTCCATCACTTTTCATGATTCATTGCAAAATCCTATAGAAAATATGAATAGATGGTCTTTATCTCAATCTGATAAAAGCCATCTATGACAAATCAACATAAAGCATCATATTAAATGACCAAAAGTGAAAGTTTTCCCCTAGAATCAGAAACAAGATAAGGATGTTCACTATCATCACTCCTATTCAATGTAATTCTGGAAACACTAGCCAGATTAATTAGACATGAGAGAGAAAAGAATCAAGGAAATACTAAATCTAATGGAAGAAAAAGTAAGTAGAAATCTTGAAGACATAAGTGGAGGTAGAGAGTTTATGACAGAACCAAAGTACTTGGGAAATACTTCAAATAATTGACAATTGGAATCTCATCATATTAAAAATTTTTGCACATCATAAAAAGACATTACCAACACAGTGAAACAACCCACAGAGTGTGACAAACCACAGAGTAGGAAAACATTTTATACAATTGTCCCTCAAACACAGGAATTTTATCTAGAGCATAAAAACATTGAAGAAAAAAAACTGACCCCATAAAATCAAAGACCCAATTGAAAAATGGGCATCTCAGATGAATACATACTTCTCAGATGAATAAATAGCAAAAAAAATATGAAAAATGTTCAATACTTTGGTCATTTAAGAGATGAATATTAAAACAACACAGATTTCAACTCACTCCTGGAAGAATGATTGCCACCAAGAAACTCACAGATAACAATTACTCGAGGAACTGTTGTGAAAAAAGAACTCTTCTCCGCTGTTGGTGGGAGAGTAGACTGGTACAACCACAGTGGAATCAAATTATATTGTCTCACGGGTGTGAAAATTTGAAAGAGTAAATAATATTTAAAATGTATTGTAGGTATTGTGAAATGGCAAAAAATAGTTCAAAAGATAACAGGAACTAGAATAGGTGATAGGGAAAAGGACAGTAGGGAAAAAGGACAGTAGGGAATATGTCAGTTATACTGGTAGTGTCTTTTAGATCATGAAAAGGGAAGGGGTGTGCTAATATTGATTAGAGAAATTTTTGTGTCCATATCGTGGACCTTAAGCAACTACTTTAAAGATAACATGTGCTATATTAACTATTGTTATTCCCCAAGTATTTCATTATGAAACTTTGTTTTACCTTTTCTCATAAAATATAAAAATTAAAATATGAAATACATAAGAATTAACCCAACAAGGAAAATGAAAGACTATTATAGTAAAAATTGTAGCAACCTTAAAAAGGCTATTGAAAAGACATCAGAAAATGGGAAGATATCTCCTGTCCCTAGGTAAGTACAGTCAATATTTTTGAAAATTGCCATAGTTCCAAAGCTGATATATAGATTAAATGCTATTCAGGTCAAAGTACTTAACCATTCCTCACAGTTCTAGAGAAAACAATCATAAAATTTGTACTGAACCAACAGTGACACAAGACACTGATAGCAATTCTGGGCAATAATAGCAAAACAAGAGGAAATCATAATCCTGGATTTCAAGTTATATGACAAAACTACAATGATTAAAACAGGATGGTCCCAGCACAATAATAAACTTGGGGATCAATGAATCAGAAACAACCACAGGCATATTCAGGTATCTGATTTTTAACAATGCAGTTAAAAAAAGCACACCACAAATTATAGTGAATAAACTGGCTTTCCATAAGCGGAAAAGAGAATCTAGACCTGTATGTCTCACTGGGTACAAACCAAAATCAAAATAGATCAGAGACATAGAAGTTGAAATAGAAACACTATGCTGGAAGATAAAATAGGTAAAACTCCTGAAGACGTAGGCATAGGCAAGGTCTGTCTGAACAGAATCCGAATAGGACAAGAAATACCATCAAGAGCCAGTAAATGGGATCATGTGAAACTAACCGCCTTCTCTACCGTAATGGCGGTGACCAACATGGTGAACTGCAGCCCATAGAATGGGAAAATATTTCCCAAAGTACTTCTAAAACCAGAGACTAATGTCTAGAATATATAAAGAAATCTGGCAAAAAAGAAGATGACCTTAAAAATAAAAGACTCAATCAAAAAATGGCAACTGAATATATGCTTCTTAGAAGTAAAAATGGCTAATAAATATATTTACTAATGTTCAACATCCATTACCATTAAAGAAATTCAAATTGAAAAAACACTAAGATTTCATCTTGTTCTAGGAAAAATGGCTACTGTCAAAAATCAAGTAACAACAGACGATGCAGTGAAAAAGTATCCCTTCTGCGTTGCTAGTGGGTATATAACCTAGATTGACCACTCTGGAAGCGAGAATGTAGATTCTTCAAAAAGTTATTATTAAAACTTCATTCACCTAGCTACCCTCATCTTCCCAAAAGATGTAAAAATGTCATATTAATATAGTAACACATTAATACCCATGTTGTTAACAGCACAACTATAGCAGCTAAATCTTGGAAGGGGGCTATGTGCTTATCAGTGTATGAATAGATAAAGAAAATATGGTATGTGTATGGAATGAAGTACTACTCTACCATGAAGAAGGACAAATTTGAGTCATTTTAGTAAATAGATGCACCTTGAGACCATATTGTTAAGTGAAATAAATCACGCATACAAGCCTAAACAGCATATAGTTTCTTTTATATAAAGACATTTAAATGTTACTTACACAGTTTAAATATATTAAAGGGAAAAATAAATTATAGATAATAGGAAACAGGGAGATAATCTTTTCAAATGGAGGAGGACCAAGACATGGAGGACAGGGGGTTGTAGGGAGAGGGAAGGGCACCTCAAAATAATTAAAGTGTGCTATGTACATATTCCAGATCTTCATGTTAAATGTAATCATTTACGTACTCAAAGCATGTGCTAATAATTATAACAATTACTAAAATAGTGTAGCAGATAAAAGATGAGATTGAAAACATTTGTCCACTATAGATTGTCTTCTTTTAAAATGTATGATTTCTAACTTACATAGAAATCATTGTTTCTTATTACATTTTCATTATTTGTGATTAAAAAGTATTGTTTTTGTCCATCCCAGTCTCAAATTATGTATGTTGAATTCACATAACATGTGAATATATTAATTTGAACCATATATACTTGCTGTTTGTTAAGGAAAAAGTAGAGGAATATTGCCAATGGCACATGTAATTTCTGTAATTAGAATACACAGGCTCTGAAATTACTGACAATAACTTTGACAGCAGCATTGTATTTTATTTTTATTTTGCATCTATTTATTTTCCCCACAGCTGAGCTTAGTGCTATTGACAGTTTAGTAAGTGTTGTCAGTTTGATTAAATAGGCTGTGAGACTCCCTTTTAAAGTGGCTTAGCCCAATTTAGAAATAGAAAGCATTTAGCCACAATGGACAAAGCATAAACAGCCAAAAACCGTCTGTGTGTGAGTGTGTGTGTGTGTGTGTGAGTGTGTGTGTACACTTTGTAGACATTTGAATAAAAACAAGTAGGATGAAGAAGAATTGAGGCTCTGGGCTAAAATTAAGGAAAAAAAGTGCAAATTTTGCACAACAAAGACATCCTGAAAACAGCATACTGAAATATTTGTTTCCAAGACAATCAGTATTCTAGTATATACCCCTAATTAGTTCTTGTGGAGCTTAAAAACCTAATTTAAAAAAAAACCACCTACATGCTGCATGGAACTGATACTGATATGTGTTTTCTGATGAATGGGTCAATACCCAGAACCCAAACCCCCAGGGAACAAAGAATAAAGGCTGTGTTAGATGTGATCCCCAAATGGAAAACATAGGTAAATCAATATGATCTCATGTGAGTCCAGATGAATGTGTCAATGGACTTCTGAAGCTATAAGGAAAGAACAAGTAGACATTTATAGTTAGATGCTTATTTAATGCCCCCTCATTAGGGCTCCAAGATCAAATATACTACAATATCAAAGTTTTTCAAGTGAATGAAATATGGAAAAAGAGCATTCTCCAAACTCCTCAATGTGGATGAGGGGAAACTGAATTTCTGATAACCTAGGAAAGAAAATTTTTCGTTTTACTCTGGGTTCTTCTAGAAACCTATATCTGAATTTTTTAGAGAATAAAATGCTCTGTCCTTACCCAGTGTTTTATGTTTTCTCCTGGCTGCACATTGGTCTCATTGTATAATGGGGAATGGTTTAGAGAGGACTCAGAGAGTGTCATCATGTAACAGCCGAAAGGTGAATCTGAGTTTGAGGCGGGAGGTGAGACTTGAGGCGAAGGCCCAGACTAGGCCAGATTTAGGCAGGCCTGGTTTTACACCTACCGTCTCTCTTTTTAGCTGTTCAACTCTGAGTATCATTTAACTTTTCTGAGGCTGTAAAATTGGAATAACAATACCAATATTTTGTAACAATTGAGAGTAAGATAATATATGCAAAGCCTTTAACACAATGTCTAACACACAGAGTGCCCAATAAATATTAGTCAGTTTTCCATTACTGCAACAAAATACGAGGCATAATCAACTTATTAGAAAGAACGCTTTATTTTGGCTTACAGCTTGCGAGGTCTGTGTCCATGGTTAGTTGGCCGAGTTGCTCTTAGCCTGGTGCTGAGGCTGCATATCAAGGGGCCCGGGCACGACAGAAGGGCATTCTGCTTCTGCAGCCAAGAATCAAACAGAGGAGGGAGCTGGCGTCTCACAGCCCCCTTCAGGGGACACCCCAATCACCTACTACCTTTCAGTAGATCCCAAGTTTTAAGTGCTCCACTGCCATCCTTTCCACCAAATTTAGACTCTTTAGCGGGACTTTTAGGTCTAATCTATACAAATAACAATAATCCATTAGTTGTATTTGAAATTGACAATAATTTCTCAAATATCTCAACATAACTTAAAAAAACAATTTTAAGGTTTCTAATACACACGAACATTTGCTAACCGCCCTAATTTGGTAAACAAAATATATACACTATTTTATTTTACCTCATAAGCATGCATAATTTTATATGCCAATTGAAATTTTCCTGTATTTCCCAGGCTTTAGGAAAGCTAACAGCTCATAACTTCCAGGGTCTGAGACAGACATACTCGGTGGAAAACACATCTGAGTGAAGGTGAAGTGGAAGGAATGTTCTATGAGCATCGGAAAGAAATTCAACCCGAGACGTATGCCCACTATTTACACTGAGGTTCTCTCATGGTCTGCTCCTGAACTTACCTCCTTTGTTTGGAAGCAGTTTTCACATTCAAGTTCACAAGAAACATTTTCTTTCTTTTCAATGCAGCATTTCCCTTAAGTTTTCTCCTTCTAGAATCTCTCTAGATGCACTGGCCATCAAACATAAACTCTTACTTCCCCAGTCTAGCAGTACATGTTTCACTTCTATTTGGTTTGTAAACATGATTTACATTTGTCAACATCTGTAAGCTTTTCTCTGTTCGATATTAGCCTTGAGCCCTTATTGGACTGATTAAATGTAACTACCTTTGCTCACCCCAAGGCATTATTGTCATGAACATGACTGAATCAGTTGAACTGTCTTTGAATTTATTATTTGAGTGAAACAAAGAAAACTGCTTTCTCATCTGATTAATCTTCTGTTAAAAATTAGCAAAAAACTGACTTTTCCTCTTATTTTGTGATAAACTATTCAACTAGATCCACCCATTGGATATGGGTCTAATTTTAATCTTTGGTATGTACAGAACCAGTTTTTCTGCACCATTTAGTAAAAAAGCACTTTGTAGCTGTTTCTGCATCTTCTAATCTATTCCACTGATCCTTAGGTCTGGTTTTGTTTTTTTGTTTTTGTTCTTTGTTTTTTGTTTTTTGCCAGTACCATGCTCATTTATCACAGTAGCATTATAATAAAATCTAAAGTCAGAGATTGTCATGTCTTCTGCCTTACCTTTGTTGCTTAGAATTTCCTTTGCTGTTAAAGGTCTCTTCTGTTTCCAAATGAATTTTAGGAATATTTTTTCTTGATGTGAGAGGTATGCTAGTAGTATTTTGACTGGGATTGCATTAAATCTGTATAACAATTTTGGGAGTATGAATCTTTTTACTATGTTGGTGTTTCCTATCTATAAGCAAGAAATATCTTTTAATTTTCTGATGTACTCTTCAATCTTTTCTCAGGGTACTATGATTTTCAATGTATAAATCTTTTAATTCCTTTGTGAAGTTGATTCCTCAGCATGTCATTTGGTTGGACACCATTGTCAATGGTGTGGTTTCCTTTAATTATCTGAGTTTGCTGCTTGTGTATAGGAAGGCTACTGATACTTGATTGTTGAATTTGTATCCAGCTATGCTACTGAATTTGGTTATTAAATCTAGAAGTATTTTGGTAGAGTTTTTGGGGTCTTCTATGCAGAGTATGATGTCATCTGCAAGTAATGATAATCTAACTTCTCATCTCTTATCCTTATTCCTTTTTTCTTTTGTCCAATTTCTCTGGTTAATGTTTCAAGAACTGCATTCAATAAGAATGGTCATAATGGACATTCTTGTCTTGTTTCTGATTCAGAGTGAAAGCTTTCAGTTTTTGACCATTTAGTATGATGCAAGTTGTTAGTTTGTCATTGATGACTTTTATCAAATTACAGTAAAGACCATTTCAATTTTTTGAAGAGTTTCTTTTTATCATGAATGGGTGTTGGATCTTGTCAATTTCTTTTTTGCATCTATCCAGAAGATCATGTGATTTTTATCTTTAGTTCTGTTAAATGTGTATTACATTTATTGATTTGCATATGTTGAACCAACCCTGCATCACTAGGATGAATCCTACATGGTCATAGTGTGTCATCTTTTTGAAGATTTCTTATATTCTGTTAGTGTTTAAAGATTTTGCATCTATTCTCATTAGGAAGATTGGTCTATGTCTTTCTTTTCTAGTTGAGTCCTACTCTGGTTTAGGTATCTGAGTAATGCTTGTTTCCAAGAACGAGTCCAGGCCCAGATGGATTCACTGCAGAATTCTACAAGAAATACAAAGAAGACTTAACTCCAATACCCCTGAAACTCTTCAATGAAATTGAAAGGGAAGCAATTCTTCCTAAATCATTCCTGGAAGCAAATATCACTCTAGTACCAAAACCAGAGAAAGACTCAACTAAAAAAGAGAACTATAGGCCAATCTCCCTGATGAACATAGACACAAAAATTCTCAATAAAATATTGGCAAACAGGATGCAGCAAATCATCAAGAAGATTATATACCATGACCAAGTAGGATTCATCCCAGGAATGCAGGGATGGTTCAACATATGCAAAACAATAAATGTAATCCACCATATCAACAGAGCCAAAAGCAAGAACCACATGATCATCTCTATAGATGCAGAAAAAGCTTTTGATAAAGTCTAACACTCATTCATGATAAGAACCTTACAGAGAATTGGAATAGAGGGTCTTTATCTCAATATGGTAAAGGCCATCTATGAAAAACCAACAGCCAGCATCATATTGAATGGTCAAAAACTGAAAGCCTTTACCTTAAAATCAGGCACAAGACAAGGATGTCCATTATCATCACTGCTATTCAACATAGTACTGGAAATACTAGCCAGAGCAATAAGACAGGAAAGAGAAATAAAAGGAGTAAAGATAGGAAAAGAGGAAGTTAAATTATCATTATTTGCAG
>PVJX010024258.1:0-28288 GCA_004027295.1 Dolichotis patagonum | reverse complement strand
AGAGAGAGAGGAAAAGGAGGAGGAGATGGAGGAGGTGGAAGAAGAAATAAGAAAGGAGGGGGAGAAATAAGAATGGAGGAGGGGGAGAATGAGAAAAAGGGTGAAAGAGGAAGAGGAGAAAGATAGAGAAGGAAAAGCATTAGTGCCTAGTGTGACATAACTAGGTCTCTGAGCTGCTGATCTTGTCTTGAGGGCTCAGGTGTGCCCTTCTTGCCCCTCCTCCAGAAACACGGGAAAATCTTTGGTGAAAAAAGAAAATGAAGTTCACTCACAGTTAGCTCTAAAGGAGACGGCAGCTTTCTAATGCCTCAGAAATCCATCTCCCAGTGTTCAGGTATGCAAGGTTTTTACTACAAGGAACATTCATGCAGGATGCCGTGAGACAGCTTACAAGGAAGTGTGTGTGCTGGGGATGCACTCACTGTCTGGAAGTGCTACTTTTCAGTCCATTTATTGGAGCCGAGAAGACAAAGGAGTAGTAGCCTGCCTGTAAAAGAAAAGAACCCTAAGTTTTAAAAATCTATTTTATACTCATGATTATGGTCTCATGAAATTAGTTATTACAACAGTTTTATAAAATGAGGTCACCCATGTACTTCATTCGTTCTTCACATAACCAATTCCCTTCCAGCTCTCTGTCATGTTGTGTTACAGGCATAGAACAGATGGAGCCACCCAATTTTGCATTTTCGACCTCCAAAATTTATTTTTTTTAAGGTACATGGCCTCGGGTATTGTATTACAGCAATAGGAATAGACTAGCATGCGTGGATAAGGTTTCAGGAAATAAATGAGAGGTGAAGGTATTTCATCAATCATAAACATGGTGTGCCAATCAGTAACAAATATATCCTAGACATGGGCAAATTGTCTGGATTCAAGTGGGAAAATGAAATGTAAAATTAGTTTGACAGATAGAAGTATTAATACTTTATGTGAAAGTCAATGGAGTAAGTGAAAACTTGTAAACAAAATATGAACGTATTAGACTATTGTTTTAAGAAATTAATGGAGGTTCCTCATCCATCTACCTGATAAATGGAGGGGTAAGGGAAGGACCAAACCTAGCAGGGACATGACTAATATTAAGGAGACTGTCACCCTGTCAGATTAAACCAGAAACATAGAAGAGAAACCTGGTGTGGTAGAGGTATGGCTTATGGAAATTTGAACATTTTTTTAATGATTAGGCTTAAATGCCAGTTACCTAAGTAACCAGCAAAGCACACCTCTGGGCACATTTAAGTTGGCAATGGAGGCGTGATGTTAGGGTCCTCGTGTGGCCCTGACCTCTTTCTTTCTGGTGCTGTCTCCTGCTCCGCTTCCCAGCTCTCATGACCTACACGGCTCCACTGCCTCACATCTTTCTGCCACAGTGATTCTTCCTTGGAGCCAATCAGGGACTGAAACCCTGACACCAGGAGCCAAGTAAACCATTCTTGAGTTGTGCAGGGACCCAACAGCAGGAAACCTAAGTGACACATAGGGATCTGAGGAAGGAAGAAAAGAGGGGCAAGGAAGCGTCAAAGACAACTCAGGTGTCTTTGAGGTGATAACAAACATGAAACAACTGATGGGTGAAAAATGATCTACCTTGCAAGACAAATGTTGTACTGGAAAACAGAATATAAATGCACCTCACATTATGAAAAAGACATGTTGTAACTGAACTTAGAAAATCTGATATTTGGAAAATACATATAACAATGAAGCTCCGTTAGTATGAAAACAGAACCCATGATATAGTATCCCTAGTAGAGACATAGAGATAATGATTCCTTAAATATATCCATGGGTAAAGATTTTAGTGTTTCCCCAAGCTAAGCACTTAATTTTTGGATACTCTATCACAACATAAAGAATTTTGTTATTATGAAATTAATCTTGTCTATTATGTCTCATTTGTTCACACTACACCTTTTAAGAGGATAGTTGAATACTATTCTCCCTTACTAGAAGTTTTATCTGTTATTTCAGTTAGATTCCTTATTTTTTCCTTCCACTAGAGCAACACTTTATCTATTCCTCGTGCAAATTTATTTACATAGGTCCTTCTACACTGATGGCTTCTTTCTGGAAGTACTTTAATGTTGAATATCCCATAGAAATATCAAATCTACTGAGAAAATTCTCAAGATACTTTATTACTGCACAGTCCATGCACTTGGCTAACATAAGACGCACTTCACAAACATACAGTTATACATGGAAATCTTTCCTCTGAGAAAGATCAAAACTATAGTTATGATACATGCTTCTTAATTTAAAGACAGCACTTGATTTTAGAGGGGTTTTCTTTAGTACTTTAAAAATAATTTGTTGTCAATCATTATTCCTCCATATAAGTTGATTATCTCAGAATATTTTGTCACAATGACAAAAAGATAACAAAGTGTACTAAATAAGTTTTTGACTTATTTTTTACTGATGAGAGCCTTATAAAGAAGTAGACTCTCTTAGTTACTTTTCTCTCATTGTTGAGACAAAATACCTGATGCCAAAAGTGAAGCAAGGAAAGGTTTATTTCTTACAATTTTGTAGGTTTCAGTCCATACTCAGCTGGCTCTAAGGCAGGGTGGCACAGGGGGCAGCCATTCATGGCCACCACAAACAGCAAGCGGGGAGAGAGCGTAAGAGGAAAGACACACCTTCCTCCCGCCTTTACACTGTATTCTGACTCTGCCCCTGGGCGGGTGCAGCTCGCATACCTTCAGTCCCAGCGTCAGACAACAAACCAGTCATGAACACCAGACTCAGCCCCGTCCATCATTGCATGAGACCTGGAGGGCATCTGAACACAGACTCATTAAAAATCAAAAAGCATCTCTACTACACTCAACCCACCTTCATTTCAGTGTTAACAGATGCTTTTTGGGGCTCACTTTTGCTTTGGATCTTCATGCTGAATTGTGATTTATGCAAATAATTGTTTGAATATCTTTTTTATCCATTATATCTCTTTCTTAGTATTCTTATTGACCAAGTACACATTTCTTCATCATGTTTCTTTCTAATGATCTATGTTTTTTCTCCTTAAGCAAGCATGATGTTCTTCCCTCTTAGAGTAAATAATAGGAAGGATTCACTATGAAGCCTGAATGGATTTCATGAGTATGATATCTCAAGTTTCACTAGATAAATAAAGAGTGGGCCAGGCATCTTACACCCTTGTATGTTCTTTAAAGTTATTGAGAATCCCAAACACACTTGTGAATTATATCTATTAATACCTATCATGGAAGAAATGGAAGCCATAATATACTAAAATGTGCTACAGAACTATTACACGTTAGCATATATAATATACTTTTAAAATTTCTATATTTGGAGACAAGTATGCATTGTTCTATATTTTTGAACATGTCTTTAATGTCTATTTTAAGGGAGCTAGATTTCCACATCTGCTTTCACATCAATCTGTTGTAGTATGTTGCTTCTGCTGAAGTACAGGAGGAAACTCCAACCATTCACAGATGTATGCATAATGGGGAAAAATATTTATTTTAATAACTTTTTAGGTAATTTGAACATTCTTATTTGAAATTACACCAAAACACATTGAAAGATAATATATTAAAGTTTGAGAACAGTGGAAGATTTCTGAGGCCATTTTTATCTTCATGCTTTGGCCATTTGGAAAGTATTATTTCTCTAGGTTATGCAAACTTTCCAAATGTTCAAAGATTTAATTATTTACCATCAAAAAGTCATATTTATTAATATATCTCCAGAAAAGTCTTCAAATATTGAGAAACTGTCATTCTCACAATGGTGAATACAAATCTTCTACATTCTTAATTTTCATATGAAACTCAAATTTTATCACTGGCAATAAATAAGGTAAAATTTTTCTTTTTTTTTCTTTTTTAAATTTTATTTTAAAGAAAATAAAACAAAGAAGGACAAAACAAAGCAGGTCAGAACAGAACAATGTAAGCAACACAGCACTTCACAACAAGACAACCGGATATTAACAGTAACTACCATAATGTCTCTTTCTTTGAAATAGTTGAGCATAACTTCACACACAATAATAGCAAATATAACAAAATAGTATAAAACCATTCAAGACAATGAAAGTATTACAGTGCATTCTGAACTAAATAACTGAAAATGAACAATGGTTATTATAATATCTCATTTTCCATAAAAACCTTGTTTATATTATCACATATATAAAATCCAATAAGATTCAACATGATACAACCAATGGAAATAGAAGAACAAAAGCATGGTAGGACTTCAAAGCAAGACTATATTAAATCAGCAATGGGTGCCATAATGTCTTGTTTTCTTCAAAGTAGCTGTTCATACCATCACACATAATAAAATCAAACAAAACAGAATAAAATCATTCCAACTGATGAATGAAAACATTATAAGGTTCCAAAGCAATGTAGTGGGGCATCATAATTACCCTTAGGTACTCTTATGTACTCTTACCATTTCTTACACTAGGGAGAATACACAGTGTTTACTCTTGTGAGTTTGATTTATTTCACTTATGAATATGGTCTCAAGTTGCATCCATTTATTTATAAATATCTCAATGTGATCATTCTTTATAGCTGAGTAGTATTCCATTGTATAAAAAATCACAATTTTTTTATCCATTTCTCAGTTGATGGGCACTTAGGTTGTTTCCAAGATCTGGCTATTACAAATTGTGTGGCTATAAACATGGGTGCACATATATCACTGTGGCATGATGTTTTCAGTTCTTCTGGGAATATGCCTAGAAGTGGAATAGTTGGATCATGTGGGACTTCCAATCCCAGCTTTTTGGGGAATCTCCAGACTGACCTCCACAGCGGTTGCACCAGTCTACATTCCCACCAACAGTGCAGAAGAGTTCCTTTTTTTCCCCACAGCCTCTCCAGCATTTGTTCTTGGTAGTTTTCTTTATCCTGGCCATTTTTTCTGGAGTGAGATGGAATCTTGGTGTGGTTTTAATTTGCATTTTTCTAATGACTAATGATGATGAACATTTTTTCATGTATTTATTTGCCATTCGTATTTCTTCATCTGAGAACTGTGTATTCATCTCAGATGCCCATTTTTGGATTGGGTCTTTGAATTTTAGGGGTCTTTTTTTAAAAATTCTTTATAAATTCTAGACAGAAGTCTTTTGTCTGAGGGACAGTTCACTAAGGTTTTTTCCCAGTTTGTGGGTTTTCTTTTCACTATGCTGGAGATTTCTTTTGACATGTAGAATCTCTTTACTAAAATGTGATCCCAGTTATTGATTCTGGGAAGTATTTCCCATGCAGTTTGATTCTTGTTCATGAATTCTCTACCTACCCCTATGTCTTCAAGATTTCTTCCTACTTTGTCTTCCAACAGATTTGGTGTTTCTGTTTTAATATTCAGATCTTTGATCCATCTAAATTTTAGTTTAATATATAGTGATAGGCATGGGTCTAGTTTTAGGTTTTGGCATATTGAGATCCAATTTTTCCAGCGCCATTTATTGAAGGGACTATCTTTCTTCCAGTGCACGTGTTTGGCCCCTTTACCAAAGATAAGGTAGCTGAGTGTGTTTGTCAATGTAGTTGTATCTTCTAATCTATTCCATTGATCTTCAGATTTGTTTTTATTCCAGTACCATGTTGATATTATTATAGTAGCTTTGTAGTATAATTTCAAGTCGGGGATAGTGATGCCTCCTGCCTTGCCTTTGCTGCTTAGAATTGCCTTTGCTATTTGAGGTCTTCTGGTGCCAGATGAATTTTAGCAGTGATTTCTCTAGATCTATGAGGTATGTTAGTGGTATTTTCATTGGGATTGTATTGAATCTGTATAACAATTTTGAGAGAATTGCCATTTTCACAATATTTATTCTTCCTTTCCATGAACAAAGGGTGTCTTTCCATTTTCTGAGGTCCTCTTAGATTTCTTTTTTCAGGGTATCATAATTTTCCCTGTATAGCTTTTTTACTTCTTTTGTTAGATTAATTCCTAAGTATTTCATTTTTATGGATGCTAGTGTGAAGAGTGTGGCTTCCCTTATTTCTCTCTCAGTATTTTTGTTGTTAGTGTATAGGAGTGCTATTGATTTTTGAGTATTGACTTTGTATCCAGCTACATTGCTGAATATATTTATTATATCTAGGAGTCTTTCAATGGAGTTTTGGTAGTCTTCTGTGTAGAGTATCATGTCATCTTAAAAATATGGAACGTTTCACGAATTTGCATGTCATCCTCATGCAGAGGTCATGCTAATCTTCTCTATATCATTCCAATTTTAGTACATGGGCTCCTGAAGTGAGCACATAAAATTTTTCTTAAAGTTTTAGATTAATTTGTTCTGCCCTTAGGAAATTATCTGTCATATGTTGATATCTGAAAAATCATAGCTCATCTGTCATTCTTTCAATTAAAAATGGTGTTCTATATATTCAAAAGACTAGATTTAATTTAAAAAAACACTTTTAACAACTTGATAGTTTCTTTACTTGCCATATGATATTCAAGAGTAAAATGACCACAAGCATAGGGAGACACCAATATTGTGATTCATGTAGTTTTTACCCGCTACCAATTTAACATCATTAGTAAAAATGTCAGCTAAGTGAAAAAGGTCCAGAATCACCTTGGTCACTTATGACAACTGTTTTGGCCTTGGGAACCTAAGAGTCTTAAAGACATTCAGAGACCTACAAACCATGCTTTGGAAACTACAAGAATAGAAGACAAATGCACCATAAATAATGTGCATCCTTGAACAGAATTTCAGGGATTAAAATTATATGCATTTCAAGTTTCAGTAAGATCAAAACCATTATCTGACACTAATTAAATAGTTCATCATAATAATGCACCCATATCAATCCTGGAACATGTAACTGCAGCCTAGCCTTTTGGCTAAGAGCTCTACTCACTATCTGATATATGTGGTGCCTAACAAAAGAATTCCAAAACAGCGGATTGAAATCATGAGGAAAGAGCAGAGAGACTCTATCTTACTGAATCATGGAATTTTATTGCAGTTGGTTGAATTATTCCTGGTTTACAATTAAATTCAAATTCTTTCTTGAACAGCTCAGCTTCTGTTACATATCCAAAGAGAAACTAAAGAAAGAGCACTTTGGCCATACTCATATTTGAGTTGTAACCTATTCTTATGGACCGTATTGAATTACAGGCAGCAGGAATGGAAACGTGTCTACAGAAAGAGAAGGTCAGATGAGGAACTAAATTTTTCTTCTTTCTTCCACAAATGTCAAAACTTTTACCAAGATATTGCATAAGAGAAAAATACCTGGTAGCTGTTCAAATTAAAAAAAAAAAAACTCAGAGCTGGGAATATAGCTCAGCGGCACAGTGCCTGCTTGGTAAGTGGGAAGTTGTGAGTTCAATTCCTGGTACAAAAACAAAGTACCCAAGAATTTGTGTTGACCAGAGCCTAGGATGATTTTCAAGACTGAATAGGTCAAATGCTTACAAAAGCCACCTCTGTGTGTCTCAATTTTTTCTTCCTACTCATCTGTCAGTGGACTCTGACTGAACTGAGAGTTTTAGCTCCAAGGAAAATGCTAGGACTATTTACATGCTACATTTGAACAGAGTCTCAAAGTTTACAAATATTATTCTAACATTTGTTATTCATCTAAGCTGTACTAGGCATATGTATATGTGTAAGATTATTTAATAAGAAGAGTAACTTATTGAGCATTTACTAAGAGTTTGGTTTTGTACTAAGCATTTACCTTAAAATTGTTTGCATATCGCCCACGGTCTATCAGTATTCCCATTTAATGCTGAGAAAACTGGCTTCAAGGAAATTAATTCGCTCAGTGGTATGCAATTAGACTGGAGCTTTGATTCACCTAAAGCTGAGGTGCTTATCTAACACATTATTTTAGATAGAACTTGCCCATAAAGAGGTGATTAAGTTGTTGCACATGTCCAAGCCTTTGGAAGAAAAGGAAACATTTATTAAGTCATAAGCAAAGACATCTTTTCCTTTATCAAATGGTGTTTTCTTCTGGCTATCATAAAATGAGGCAGATGAACAGTACGTTTGCTTTCTGAGGCTCTCTGGCAAGATAGGTGCCCATAGAAAGGGCACTAGCTCCCTGGGAAACTCTCAGAGTTCATGACTGTTCCTGAAAACTAAGTGGGTGACCATGGCAGTGGATTTTAAACCATGGAGATCTTGTTAGTGTAAACCACTGTCTCCAGACATGTCACGTACTAATTGCTGACTCCAAATGTATGATGGCAGCATTGCTCACTGCTGCTGGGATGCCAGGGATCCTGGGTGACTGAAGTTTCTCACTGACCTCCCCTGAAGGAAAGAGTAGCCAAAGAGGTCACATTCAGGATCTTCAGCCCTGAAGTGCATCTTGTCACTCACTGAATATGAATGTTGGGAGACTCAGTTGGATCAGTTCTTCACAAGCCTGTGTTATTAAGCATGAAGTTAGATTTCAATTGGAGTAGAAAACAATGGACTTTGGAAAGGGAAAAGTGTGTACCTGATTCTCCACACCCATAATCAAAGCCCTGGCAGCGGAGTGCTCTGAAGCCAGCATGTCTTCCCCAGGCGTGAGGTGCTCCTCAGAGGAAGCAGGAGGACTAAGGCGAGGACACCGCTCAGACTGAGATGTCCCGAGTGCCGACTCTAAAAATGGCTTGAGGTCTCCACTTATTTGTGAGATGTACTGTACCTTAATCAATTTATTAAAAGAAAGCATAAATCTTATCTTACCCCTCAAAAATCTTCATGATTTATATCTCTGTTCTTGTTGCGAAGAATGAAACACCTCAGAATGAAGTTGTTTCATTTCTCCAAGCAGAAGAGGATTAGAACAGGATTCATTTAAAATGAGGTAGCAGTCAAAATCATAAACAGTCTGTACTTTATTAAGAGTCCTGGGCTGCGGACATAGCTCTGTGGCACTGTGTCTGCCTGGCAAGTGTGAGGCCGTGAGCTCAGTTAGCGGTACAAAAAAAAAAAGTCCTGATTCTTAAATTTCTTCTATTTCATTCCAAGAGTTGCCTATCTTTTGTTTGCCATCATTATATAATTCAGTCACTAAAAATTTCACCTTATTTTATACATTGTAAGGAAAATGAAAGAAAAAGAAGCTCAATAGTGCTCTAATTGAGATGTTAAATTTGGTCTCTCTCACTCCTGGACACCCAACTTGGTATGGGAGTATTAATCAGAATGGTTGCCAGGGCAAAGTAAAATTCACAGGACAGGAATGACTCTTCTTCCTATTCTACTAGCCTGCTGGTCTGTGTCTTCTTTTAAGCATGACAAACACTTCAGGAGTAAAGGAAAAGTCAATACTTAATAGCAGTTCTAGGGAGAGCGAATTCAATGACCTGGTTGAAAAGTCCAAGTAGACTCCTAATGTTATAAGCAGTTACATTACAAGAGCGTACATATGTGACTGACAAAAGACTACATATATGAAGATAGTCCCATAAAATTGTAATAGAGCTAGACTATCCTGTCACATCTCTCTTACCATCTTAGTACAATGCACTACTCATGCGTTTGTAGTCATTCCTGTATTTTTTAAAGGTTGCTGTGCCCCCAGTCTAAAGGTAGAACACATACAATTATGCATGCTAGGTTTACCATCTACAGTGCTGCGTAGTTTGGGGCACACCGTGACGTTTGCATAGCAGTGAAGTTGTCTTAATGTATTTCTCAGAAGACATTCAAATAGTTAAGTGATGCCTAACTATGCTGATGTTCTCATGTGACAGAAAAGAAACACAAGGCCTGACCTACAAATCTAAAAGGTAGTCCTGCTGTTCTTCCTGCTGGTCACCAAAAGGGGCTGGACCCTAGCCAGGCTCTGTCACTTATCAGCTACATTTCCTTAGGCAATCGGTTTACTTCTTCCAATCCCACCTTCCAACCCATAAAAGCCATGTGCAATATCTCAAAGGATATTTGAGATGATTAAATGAATAGCATATGATAAAATTTTTGACAAAAGTCTGGCATGTAGCTAAGTAAGCGAACACCTGCCTGGCATGTACCAGGCCCTGGGTTCTATCTCCATTATCACAAATGAATGAATGAATAAATAGAAATATTGAAAAATTGTAGAGTGTGTGGCCTACAGGAAGAGTCCTAAATGGCAATTCTTAAATCCATTGATTTTCTGTAAATATTACCAGAGCTGGCCAGCATGGGCTCTTAGTATATATATTTTGGCACTTAAGAAAAAAATAAAAACAAAACCTGCCTCACATATATAAATTGCAATTTTGTTTAGAGCATATAGCATCCTTATAAAACCTGTTGAGAAACTGGAGAATCAGACTCAACAAATCAGAATTAACAAATAATTTTGTGGGTCCAAGTAGCAGGACCTATTTTGACAGAAATGGAAAGGCACTGTCATGCTTCGGTCATGTAGCCACACTGATAAAATCTAAATCTCACTTTGAATCACACTCCCTGTAGGTATCAATCAGGAGAATAGTGATTCCCCAAAAGAAAACCTGGTAGTGCTACTTAAATAAGGCCGACTTGTTAAAAGGCAAAAAAGGCCCAATAGTATAACAAGGTAATTTTTATTAACACTTAAACAAATACAGGTTAAGTTGCATTGACTGATGTGGGAAACTGATTGGGAACACACTTAACTGTCATTTGTCCTAACTGTATTTACTACAGGCTAAGGAACCCAAGTAATCAGTCACAGAATTATTATAGTGACCACTAGAGGGCATTCCTCAGAGATAGGCATAGTTTAAAGAAAGTCAACAGCAAAACCTCTTTTTTTCAGCACTTTAAGATTTGTTATTTCACTATGTTCATACAGTGATTCCGTGATCCTGAAATTATGATTCCAAATATGTTCATCCAAGAAAACTGTTTCTCATGTAGCTCACTGACTTTGCCCATGCCCACAGCTTAATAGTTTAAATTATACCTGTATTTTCTATTTATTAAATTCTTTATGTTTAAATCTCAAATATTCTAAAACTTCCAAAATTAGAAATTTAAAGGAATGAGCATGATGGTAGCCTCTATAGTCTCAACTATTCAGGAGGCTGAAGCAGAAGGATAATTGAGCCTAGGAATATGAGAACAGACTGGACAAAGACCTAAGAAAAAAGGAAGAAGAAAGAAGAAGAAAGAGAAAGAAGAAGAAAGAGAAAGAAAGAAAAAAGAGAAAGAAGAAAGAAAGAAAGAAAGAAAGAAAGAAAGAAAGAAAGAAAGAAAGAAAGAAAGAAATTGGGAGGACCTTTAAAATCATCTAGTGTAATTTGTTCAATTTACAAGGTATAAAACAGTCCCAGAAAATTTTAGTAACTTGATTCACAACCAAATATGGGCAGGACTCTGAATTCTGCCTAGACCTGTGCTTTTTCAAGGAGACATACTGCTTTTTCATACTCTATGTCGCCAAGTACATGCCCTTACCAAACTTCACCTAGTGGATAATATATGTGTACTTCGGCGGAAGCCTTTGGTAAAGAACTGCCCATCAAGCATGAAGATGGTTAAGAATCTGTGAACCCCTTAGGCATCTCCAACAATGACCAACATCACAGCATTGACCCATGTGTCAGAGGACGGTAAAGGATAAGCCCTGCTGATGTCTTCTCTAGCCGGAGGACAACTGCTGTAATGAGGTGTAAGTTTTGTCTGTCACCTACTAAATGGTCTGTTCTCAACTAGCAAATCAGGTAGTGTGGTGTGTAAGATAGTGGTGTGTAAATATAAGCCACAGCTCTGCTGCCAAAGACAGTCAGACCTACGTCCTCCACAGAAGAGGGTGCAGTGGAGCCTGTTGTCACCACTCACTAGGGCAATGGCCTTGAGCTTGCAGCTATTTTGGAAAATGCTCTGTTCACTGCTGAAAAGCTCTACTCCTGCGTGACGTTCTATTGTCCCTCTGCCAGTTTCACCTTGAGCACACACTGATAATTGCAACTCATTCACTTTGGTTGATTTTTTTAGTTCAATATATACTAGAGCTTTTCAGTATTTCTAAGTGGTACCTTTCTCTATGGACTAAGTCTACATCTAAAGTCATCTTTATAAGTTCATTAATGCTGCGCCATGAAGCCTTCAACCAAATAAACCATTCAGGTATCACCTGGAAACTTTTGTTCTTACATCACAAAATGCAGCAGAGTCCAGTAGAAAGCTAATGAGGTAGACAGACTTGGGGTGAGAGTCCTAGCTTGACAGTAGCAGCACAAAGTTTTTTGCTTCTTTGATTTGCTTTCTTTCTTCTTTCTTTTTCTTTCTTTCTCTCTTTCTCTTTCTTTCTTTCTTAGAACATTTAATTTTTGAAGATTCAGTTGCTTTACAATAAAAATGGTATGAATAACATCTGCCTCCAAGTGCTGGGCAGGACTATTTGTTTACAAATAATAGAAACCATTTTAAGAGAGACTTAGCAAAAATTAAAAATGTATTCAGAAACAAAGATGTATTAGAACCTAGGAAAGAAACGGAATCTTTGGAAATACCTAAACCAAAAGTTAGGAACACAAAACATTTTATTCTGTCTCTATCTTTTGTCTCTACATCTTCTTTAACATTTTCTAATTCTTGGCACACCAACATTCTCTACTTCTCTGTCTACACAGCAGGAGGCAGTATGGAAGTACAGCTAAAGTGGCAACTATGTGGGCAATGACACATTGCAAAAGCTCTCTAGGAACATTTTTCAACACTCAATGAGTCTTTTTTAAAAAAAGAGAATAAAACAAAAGAGAACAGAACAAAGCAGATCAGAACAGAGCAATGCAAGCAACACAGCACTTTACAACAAGACACTGGTTATCAACAGTAGCTACCATAATGTCTCTTTCTTTGAAATAGTTGAGCATACCTTCACACACAATAACATCAAATATAACAAAACAGCATAAAACCATTCAAGAGAATGGAAGTATTACAGGACATTCAAAACCAAGTAACAGAAAATGAACAACGGCTGCTATAATATCTCATTTTCCTTAAAAAAGTTGTTTATACTAACACACATATTAAAATCCAATAAGAGACAATATGATAGAACCAATGGAAACAAAAGAACAAAAGCATGGTAGCACTTCAAAGCAAGATAATATTAAATCAGCAACTGCTGCCATGATGTCTTGTTTTCTTCAAAGTAGCTGTTCCTACCATCACACATAATAAAGTCAAACAAAACAAAATAAAATCATTCCAACTGATGAATAAAAACATAAGGCTTCAAAGCAATATAATGGGGAACCATGATTACCATAAAATCTTATGTACTCTTACCATTTCTTATGGTAGGGAGACTATACGGTATTTACACATGTGAATTTGATTTATTTCA
Source organism: Dolichotis patagonum (assembly GCA_004027295.1). Lineage (NCBI taxonomy): Eukaryota > Metazoa > Chordata > Mammalia > Rodentia > Caviidae > Dolichotis > Dolichotis patagonum. The sequence goes on along the minus strand of PVJX010024258.1, from coordinate 14,987 downwards.
CTTATGAGTATGGTCTCAAGTTGCATCCATTTATTTATAAATATCTCAGTGTGATCATTCTTTATAGCTGAGTAGTATCCATTGTATAAAAATATCACATATTTTTATCAGTTCCTCAGTTGATGGGCACTTGTTTCCAAGATCTGGCTATTACAAATTGTGCTGCTATAAACATGGGTGCACATATATCACTGTGGTATGATGTTTTCAGTTCTTCTGGGAATATGCCTAGAAGTGGAGTAGCTGGGTCAAATGGGACTTCCAAACCCAGCTTTTTGAGGAACCTCCAGACTGACCTGCACAGTGGTTGCACCAGTCGACACTCCCACCAACAGTGCAGACGAGTTCCTTTTTCCCCACAGCCTCTCCAGCACTTGTTGTTGGTAGGTATTTTTTATCCTGGCCATTCTTTCTGGTGTGAGATGGAATCATGTTATGGTTTTAATTTATATTTCTCTAATGACTAATGATGATGAACATTTTTTCATGTATTTATTTGCCATTTGTATTTATCTGTGAACTGTGTATTCATCTCAGATACCCATTTTTGGATTGGGTCTTTGAATTTTGGGGTCTGATTTTTTTTTTAATTCTTTATATGTTCTAGACAGAAGTATTTTGTCTGAGGGACTGTTCACTACGAATTTTTTCCCAGTTTGTGGGTTTTCTTTTCACTATGCTGGAGATTTCTTTTGACATGCAGAAACTCTTTACTAAGATGTGATCCCAGTTATTGATTCTGGGAAGTATTTCCCATGCAGTTTGATTCTTGTTCATGAATTCTCTACCTACCCCTATGTCTTCAAGATTTCTTCCTACTTTGTCTTCCAACAGATTTGGTGTTTCTGTTTTAATATTTAGATCTTTGATCCATTTAGACTTTAGTTTAGTGCATGGTGATAGGCTTGGGTCTAGTTTTAGATTTTGGCATATGGAGAGCCAATTTTTTTCAGCACCATTGGTTGAAGAGATTATTGTGAATGTGTTTGGTCCCTTTATCAAAGATAAGGTGGCTGAGTAACACTGAATGAGTCTTAATAGTTGTATTTTTCTTTCAAAGATTAAGTAAGTTACTATACACAGCATTTATCACTACATGAACATACACAAGCATTGAATAATAGAGCTATTATTACTAAAGAACATCAATGTTTTGCTCTAAATTTTTAATCCAAGAGCTTGGAAAATAAAGAAGTTTGTAATATTTTACTCATAGTATTTAATGTCAAAACTTAACCTCACTTGAGCTGATACAATCAGTCTTAATTTCTTACATTTGCTGTGAATATGCATATTTTTGCTGTAGAAATAGTAATAAATTTCATTATCATGTGTTGCTTAGATAGCACTGAGGGTATTATGACATATACAGTACATGTAACTAATCTAAAATCCTTAAATTTGAATTCTTAACAAATATGATCACAAAGGTTTTGGACAAAGGATTGGAGCTTGTGCTACCACTCTTAATTTTTATTTTTAAAAGTAGAGTCTTGCTATGTCAGACTGGCTTTGAACTCACTGGATAAGCCAAGATGGCTTTGAACGTATAGTTATCCTCCTGTCTTTGTCTCCTGAGTGCTGAGATTACAGACTGTTTCTTAACGTTTTAATTATGGTTTAAACCTTTGGATGGTGCCATGGTTCAGATCAAGAATTTCCCCCAAAAGCCTCCTGCAAGCATGGGCAGGGCTTTTGGTAGAGGAATGGAGCACAGGACTCCTATAGCTAACTTACTATTAGAGGTAAACCCGGGTCAGGAGAGGAAAGTAACTTGGAAGGGTGGATAGCCCTCATAGGTTCTGCCCTTTTTCTCTGCCTCCTGGCTGCCATCATTTAAGCAAATATCCTCTTCTATGTTACCATTCTCTTATCGATGTTAAACCAGTAAACTATGGATTAAAAATGTGAACCAAAATCAATTTCTCCTATTTAAAGTTCTGGGTAACTAAGACAGACTTTGGTACTGGAGAAGTGGAATGTTGCTATGACTACCTGATCCTGTGCTTTAGAAACCTTTGCAAGTAGTTTTTGGGTATTTGTAAACGTTTGGAGATACTAACTAGAAAAGGCCTAGAAGCTGTAAACCATGCTTTATGGAGATTCTAACCAGAATGCTCACAGAAAATGAGAAGGCTCACAGAAATGAGGAAAATGAAAAGCAACCTTTGAAGGTTTCAGCTGAGAACAAGGACTTCATTGAAAATTGGTCATGAAACTATGTGTGTTACCCCTGGCAGCAAATTTGTCTACATGTTGCTCATGCAGCAAGCTCTACATTGAGGATCAATGGCATATAGTACAGCTAAGCAATTTGAAGCTTTCAGGTTTTCTGGGAAACTCCTTGTAAAGTTGGGACCTATAAAATTTTGCTCAGGACAGCTTTGTTCCTGAAAAGGTTAGCATTTTTAAAAAGTCAAATACTCTACATCAGAACAATAGGGGAATGCCTTCAGGGCATCCCAAGACTCAAAAAGTCTCCAATACTCCCAGGCTTAATGGTCCCCAAAAGGAAAAGGCTTTGGTTTGCGAAGAGATCCACTAGGTATACAGTGCATTCAGGGCAAGCTAGGACAGAGATTTCTGAAGCTCAGCTGTACAGGCATGCAGAGACTTCTACAATCATGATCCAAGGAAGCCTCGCTACTGCATGAACCTGGCAGCAGACATTGATACCATCCATAAGGGGCTGGTTTTACGATAATGCAGAATGCAAGAGTTCTAAGGTCAAGATGGCTTCCACCTAGATTTCAGAAGAAATATTGGGCACCTAGGCAGCTTGGCCCTGACAGGGCTGTGTGTGTGGCTGTAAGACTGAAGCTGAAAGTGCAATGGAGACACCACTGAGTTGGAGAAGCCAGGAATGTGGAACATAGGAAAGCTACAGGGAGCCACCCCAAAGAGAACCTGGTGGGATGTCAACTTTTAGAGATACACTAAGTGCAGTTTAAATAAAGAGCTACATATGCATCTTTGGAGGGAACAGAAGTGGAACATTATGGATTATACTGCAGCTGTCCCCTAAAGACTTCCTGCCTTATAGTTAGGGTTTGTGGAAGAGTCTTGGACCATGACAATGCTGTAACTGACTTGGTTTTGGGATGTGGTGCCTGCTTGGGAGATGAGTCATAGGGTGTGTGGCTTGGAAGGATGTATCTCCCTTTCTGGATCTCCCTTTTTCCTTGTTCTTCCTGGCTGCCATGATGTAAGCAACTTTTCTCTGCCAGACCCTTCCATCATGTCCTTCCTGATTTTGAGCCAGTCATGGTTTGTGTCTGGACAAGCCCCCAAAACCTCTGGTGGTCATGGGGACAGGCTTCTACAGTTTCTGACCGATTCATGGTCCAATGCTGGGATTATGGGTGTGAGTGCTACACCCACCCTAGGGTGGGAAGCCTACATAAAATTTAAGAAACAAAAACAGTCTTCTCTCATGCTCCACCTTTTATTTTTCTCTTGCTGCTTTTTCTGTCCTCTGACCAACTGTCGTTCCTTTGCAACTCCACCCCGACTTGGAGCCAGCTGAATATAGACCAAAACCTCCACAATCTTTGAGCTAAACAAAACTTTCCTTGCTTAATTTTGGGTGTCAGGTATTTTGTCCCACAATGAAAGAAAAATAAACTAAAACACAGTTCGTCAGTTTACATTGAAAACATGAGTCCAAATTAAACTTCTTTTCCTTTAAATCATGGGCATCTAATTGTGTGTCTTCCTTTCCTTTAAATTGTGGGTATTTTAATCAGGAGAAAGTGACCAGAACAGATGGTAATGCCTATGGAATGCTAAAATCACTATTATATTTGATCATCATTACCATAACAAACTTCCTTAATGACTCCCAGTCTTGAAATGATCCTAAATATCCCTTCTTAGCAACCGTATATCATTTTAACCTAAAAATAGCAATAGGAACAAAATAATCTAAATAATCCAAATAACCATCAGAGGAGGTACATGGTAGTTATTCATTCACTGACCTGTTCAATAAACCTTTGTCAGTCCAGAACCTACTATATTCATGAGTTACGAAGGTTCAGGGAGCAGATATCACTACCACTATCCTACTGCAAGGACACTCAATTTTCTTCCTTTATTTTAAAGTTACCTCTAACAACCACATGGAAGAAAGGCGTTATAGAAAATCAGTATCAGTGTGATTTCATGCTGAGAGCTCTTTCCTGTCACTCATCCAGGGAACTCTCAAGATTTCATATTTGCCCTTTAACAATGACATGGACCTTCAGGACTGTGTTCTGACTACATCTTACGTCCTCACCACCTGGCTCATCCCTGGAAACCTAGTCTTTGAGACCAGATCTCTGGCAAAGGGAATAATGCAGAGTGGATTTGGCGTCATTGTATCTCCTTATTGCAATGCAACGTCTTTCTTCTGCCAAAGGCTCTGAGTCTACAGCCTCGCCTCCACAGCCAGCTCCAAGCGGCAAGTTGTTTCTAGGTCAAGGTAATGAACTTGGCTACATTATTGTGCTTACCTCGAAGCCTGTACTGTTTTATGCCATGAGTCTCCAACTCTTTGGTTTTCGTGGGCATAGTATTCCCAAGGTAGCCGATGGAGTGAAGTCTGAACGACCCTGTCATAAGCAAACACACTACTCCCTGCGGCTGCCTATAGAAGTCAGCTTCCTAAGACCCAGTGTTTGTTTCTTTTTCATCGGTGAAGGAACTGAAGTATTGTTGTGGCTTAAATGTCTCCTCTTAGATTCTTACTGAAATTTAATTGTCATTGTAACTGTATTAACATGTGAGACATTTAAGAGGTGATTTAGGCCATAAGGGTTCTGATCACATCATTGGGTTAATGCCATTATCACAGCAGTGGTTTCCACAGGAAAGGATGAGTTTGCTACCTCTTCTCTGTCTCTCTCTGTCTGTCTCTCTCTCTGTTTGTCTCTCTTCTATCTGTCTGTCTCTCTCTCTCTCCGTATCTTTTCACCTCAGAATGTCTTCTGCCATATTATGATGTAGCAAGAAGGTACTTGACAAATGCTAGCACCTTGATTTTGGATTTCCTGGTCACCAAAACTGTAAGGAATAATTCTGTATTTATTATATGCTGTCTTATCTACAGTATTCAGCTATGACAGTACAAAACAGCCATTAATAGGGTAAGGTCTGGCTGCAGTCACCCAGCTGGTGAGCGCTAGCAGTGAAAGATGGATTCATGCAGCCTCAGGTCAAAGGTCAGCTCCATATTGCAGTTTTGTTCTTGCTTTCAAAGGAATTTAAAAGTATGATGATATACAAAGAAGGATGTGGTCAGCTCCAGTCAGTTTGAGAGGATCTTGGAAGATACATTGAACTTTTCCAGGCATATTAAAAATGGGAAAGAAGAGAACTGAATTCATAGTCAGAACTGAATACACAAAGGCATGTACATTTGTAACAGCATGGTGAAGATGATGGAGTCATTTTGATAGAATTTAAGGAATAATTTAAATGTGTAGAAATAAACCTAAAGCACCTATGTATCAGGTCAGGGAGGACCTTAATTATTATTCTGGGTTGTTTGAATTTGACTCTGTAAACAAAATGAGAGTATTGAAGATCTTTTTAAGCAATGACATAACATAGGAGGACTTAGCTTTTAAAAATATCACTTTCATGGCAGTTTGCTTAATGAATTGGAGGTAGGTAAGAAAGAGAGCAGTACAGCATCCCCAGGAAAACATGATCAGTACCTTACTGAAGGTGGTGTGTAGTGGTGGGGGAGGAGAGAGAGGCACAGATTCAAAAGAGATTCAAGATAGAGAAGTGTCATGACTTGGTTGTCAGGTACATAGTCATTGAGAGAAAAGTCAGGGAATACAGAACAAGTCCCAGGTTTGTGATTTGCAGAAACTCTGTGCCATATTAGTACACCTCAGTTTACCTTTTTTCACTTCTGGTTCAACTATTTTTATAGGACATCTGTAGAATGGCTTTTCTGAGCCAAAATCTATGCTAGATACTGTGGATAGAAAGATGAGCTAGACAGAATGTTTTCCCTAGTTAAGGAGACAGACACATATGCATACAACTTCAACACAATGTAAGAAATGTTATCATAAAGATATGCACAGGAATCGCTTTCTGGTGTAATTATTCATTTACAATATCTAGAGCATTTCTTATTCATCTTTGGGTTCTCAGTGCTATAGCCAATGTCTCTTACATAACAGGTTAATTAAGCATTGAATGGAATTCAGTTCTTGGAGCAATTTTGTTATTAACAGAGTCAATTCCCCAAGAATCTTATAAGGCTTATATTTGTCAAAGAGAGTATAGTATACTCTACACGAAGACAGTATATAGTTTTGACCTAATGTCACTCATTTCTTTAAAAGTGTTTTTTGAAACATAGCAGGGGACACAAGAAAGGCTGAGGCAGGAGGATCATTGCAAGTTCAAGACCAGCCTGGGCTACAAAATGAGCTCAAGGCCAGCCTGAACTGCATAGTGAGACCCTATCTCAAAAAGACAAAGAGCATGGAAATGTATACATTGTCATTGTTCTACTTACTGAAGTTTCATAATCGTCCATTGCTAATCATTCAGTTTAAAATATCCATGTTTTCTATATTTATAGAGCCAATGAGCCAGGAATTTGGATTGGGAAATGGGATAGTTTGGGCTTCAGGTAAAAAGACCCCAAGGCTAAAGCTGACCTCATGTTTAGGTTTTGGGGTCATCATAAGGCTTAATTATTCAATGTCTCATTTCTGATCAGGGACTATTGACCACAGGTCCTATGCCTAGCTTCTCCATTTTCTCAACTTAGCAGTCTTAGGGTAGATATATGCTGCATTTGGAAACCAGGAAACATAAGTGATCCCAGGAACAAGGGAAATATATGTGAACTTTATGACCTTGCCTGACAATTCATGTAGGTTTGTTCCACTATACTCTGTTGGTTAAAACAGTTACAACACTACCTAGATTGAATGGAAAGAATATCAGACCATACATTAGTGGGGAGTGGCAAGGTCACATTGAAGAACAGCAAGTATGACAGGAGCTATCTTTGAAAATTGCAACTTGATGCAGTTATTATAATTTAATATAAGTGGAATAAAACTTCATTTACAATTATTAAAATTTTTAATATTTTCATATTAAATTTGACAAGTCCTAGTGCTCAAGCCCTTAGAGGTCTTATGCACCTAAAGACATAAAGCTTGTGGAAATATCAGTGCGCTTTCTGATTACCTTGGTAATCAGATAGTAATAGTAAACTGTTTCTCTTCTAGTTATCTCCAAATGCCTGTTTGGAGCAGAAATCCAGACAGAAAAATCATATTGTTAGAATTGTTAGGGCATCTTCATCAAAAAGACGACTTTATTGTAACACTGTTGTATAAACTTAAAAAAAAACCTTCTAATCTATTTTACTGTTTTCAAAATTTCACATTTTTGTTTGTCTGTTTTTATAGCCACTCCAAAATATTGCCTCATAGAAAGGAAGGGCAGATCACCGAAGGAAGACCACAGAAGAACACCAGTTTTTGTCCAACAAGAAAAGCAAATCTCCTTCCAGAGGGACAGATGAGAACCAGACAGAGTACAGAAACTGGGACAGAGAGAGTGCTTGGTCAGTTGAGAGGTTTGGTTTTGTTTTGTGTTGTTTTGCTTTGCTTTGTTTTGTTTTGTTTTGTTTTTCCTAGCCGTGGTGCTGAATTTATGAGATGTGTAGTTAGAACCAGAGTTTTGTGAAAATTCGAAACAGAGATTTCCTTGTGTCACAGAAGCTGACAAAAATCTCAAGCCTCTTTGAAATTTCTGAAAGGAATTCCTGTTCCCCCACAAGCATGGTGCCACACAGAGGGTAGTTTAGAATCACTGAGTGACTCTTACAGCTAACAGAGGCAGAGGGCAGGCTCAGTCCCTATAAGAAATGTGTGATAAAATGCTAAGCAACCTAGAGGTCCAGGATTGGGACTTGGAGGCCGTAGATCTTTGGTAGAACAGGTTTAGGCCACGGCCACATCCATGAAGCCCAAAGCAGTGAACTTTTTGGCACTACCATATAGGAAGCATAGGATGTCATTGCAGAAACATCACGGGGGGCGTCAAATATTCCCTCTCCTCACTATGTCATTTTTTTCTTTTTGAGACAGGCTCTTGCTGTGTGCTTCAGGTTGGCCTTGCACTCAGTTTGTAGTGCAGGTTGGCCTTGAACTTGTGTGGTTATCCTGCCTCAGCCCCCCAAGTGCTGGGATCACAGGGATGTACCACCGTACCTGGATTGTTCCCCCACTTAAAAAGAAAAGTGGTAATTAAGCATCACCCCTTAGAACATCTAACTCTTTTATGACTTTAAAATTATCCAGTTTCTTAGAGAAAAGTACAGAAGGTGTGGGGGCAGAAGCTAGAAGTTCAGGACTTAGTTCACCTGAGTTATACATTTATCCAAGATAGACAACGCTTACCTTAAAGGGACTATTTATACAAAAAGACAGACACCTCAAATTGACACATTTAATTTCTTTAATTACCAAGAAATAACAATGGTAAAGTAAAGAAGATGAAATAAACAGAAGGTGAAATAAGTTATTTTTTTCAAATGGAGAACATTTTTTCATATATGGAATTGCGGTGGATTCTTGTAATCATACCACCCATTTACACACTGCATTTAAATTGTCTCAGGACAGGTCAAAAATAAACAAATAAATTTTGGTTGTTTCTTCTGAAGGGAAGGACAAAGATTTGCTCTGGACTCTCCTAAATTCATTGGATGGTTCTTTGCAAATTAAACTGAGGAAAGACAGACTAACCAGAGAAAAATAAGGAGAAATTTCTTAACGTGTGTCTCACTCATATACTTAGGAGCACTTATATGATAAACTCAAAACTATAGTAGAATCAGGGATATCTATATCCATCTTAGGAAGGTAAAGGAAGGGAAGAAAGGGGCAATTATGGAAAAATAAATGACTTTTGGAAAGTAGGCCCCTGGGAGAATGGGCAGGAGATGTGACAGCCTGATAGGGGTACTCTCTTGAGATGAGTCAGTCTTAGTTCTTCTCTACACTCTGCTTTTAGGTGACAAGTGAGGTTCAGAGGAGCCTCTTTTGGGTTTCATTAAATATCAAATGTCTTCATCTTAAAATCATTTTCATGCCAATGGGCACATTTTAGGACATTATATTTTGAAACCCCACCAGTGCACAGACATCTTGGCCTCCTTAACTGAAAGATCACATGGAACTGCAATCTTTCTTGTGCCTCTGTCCCTTGGCCAAGCACAGTCAACTTTCTCCATCTTTTCCTGCTGAAAGGATCAATGGCTTTCATAGTTATCAGTTTATAGAGTAGGGCTTGGTTGCAGGTTACCTTCAGTTTGTGTAACTAGTGGGTAAACAGTGCAGGTTTAGATAAATAACCAAAGTCCCAAAGTTTAAAAACTCATTTTCCAGGACTCTTTTACCTTTGCTATGTGACTTCACCTGGAATTATGAAACAGTTATATAACCAAGAACCCCAACAGAGAACTGTACCTGAAGCTGGTTCTGTTTTGTTCAAATGGAACCCAGATTCTAGGTAGCTAATGATGACCCCCTAGAGCTATTGGCAGTGTGTATGGTGGCTTTGGTGTTGATAATGAGTGTGTTCAAGTACATTCCATTCCTCTCTGTGTTTTAATCTCAACAGTGCTCCAGTTACAAAGCAATGAGTCCAGTCAGTCTTTTCCACTTTTGTCTGCTTTGGATCTTTTCAGCATATTCTTGGGCCAAGGGTGCGATTCCATTTCTGGTTCTCAGCAGTAACTCACCTGGAACAAATCCTTCTTTGCTTTTCCTGTCCCCAATTGTGCTTTCAGAAAAGACAGGCTTTGGGACTGCTCCATGTTCTGTCCTAGAAAATTTTCTTTTCACTCAAGTCTGCAAAAGGAATGTTCAAAACGTGATAACTATATTCCTTTTGGGCACACCCCACCCAGCCATATGTTGTTGTTTTTTCAGCACACTTAGATTTTTTTTTTTTGCAGGATGGCAATATGTTGTTTTTTTGGGTTGCTGCTTGTTTGGGAGTGCTTTTTTTGAGTCCTGTGGTCGTGAGAAATATGCCACATTTCTGGGATCAGCCTCCTTGACCAGAACCCACATTTCATGAGAGTTGGCTAGCATCTGACTAAAGAATTTCAAGACAGGAGAAGGCATATCTTTTCTGTTTCCTGGAAGGTCTCCAGATAGGGAACAAGAAGGCAGATATGGAGCAAAGCAATCATCATTTTTATTTTTAGAAGTGAAAATGGTCTCCCAACCTGCCCACCCATAAGAAATGTATGAAATATGTCTCTGGTCTTGCTGTGCTCCCGTACTCACATAGATGCATCTGTAGAGACAAACCATCTTGTTTAACTATTGTTTCCAATTTTTCTGCTTTATTTCTGTTATATATGTCCTTTACTAGGGCACAAACTTTTCTCCTCTGTGTCATCCTTACTTCTATCTTCTGGAGAAATCACCCTAAATAGCACCACTTATTGAAATACTGGACATAATCTTCAAACTTAACAGGCCCTATGAGACAGAAGGCTTAACTTGCCTGGTTACTGAGCCACCAAGTGGTAGAATTAGAAAATCTCAGGTCTTGATGGCTTCTGATGTGGCATACAATCTCTGTCCTCATCTCTTAGGCTGTTGCAATGGGTTTAAATGTCACTAACTAGAACTATCTCATGAGTTTTCCTCTCAGTAAAGCCCACTGTGTGCCTCAAGCACATGCTCCTCTTTTCTTCCAAGTTCTATGCAAGTCCTTGTGTAATCAGACTCCTTCAGAGGACATTTACATCTTCATCTTAGTTTCCATCAGCTCCTATCTGTCTTAACTGCAGAAGTTACACCCATTAATGCAGAGGCCTCATGACTGTGTGGTAGGCCAGATAGTACAGGTCTTGTTTGAGGGCTTGGCTTTAATCCCCTGTATGGAGTAGGGTGGGAGAACTCAGAGCTTTATTTTGCTAAGGGATTAGTTGTATAAGGTAAACAGTCCTAAATACAATAAATCCAAGGTAATTTACTTCCATTGCTAAGGTGCAATATCCTCGTATGTAAACAGAGGTAACCTACCGAGTTATTAGGAGAATTGAACAAAATTATTGTTTCCAGATTGGAACTTATACATTAATCTTTTTGATACTGATCCTTCTTCTTATTTATGGTAAAACTGTATGCTTTCCAGAAATGCTTGAGTTAGGTAAAATTATAGCATATTGGGATGAGCAAACAGAAACTAGGAGAGGCTAAGGCCTAGCACAAACTCACTGGTCTTCAGAGAAACAATCCAGGGCTGACCCAAGTCCATCTGACTTGTGTGACAACAGTTTAGTAACCTTTCTACTCCATTATGACTTGGAGTCACCCTCTTCAGAGGGTGAAGTGGAGGAACCAGGGGAGAAGGAAGGACTCATTTCATTATTTCCCAATCATGTGATCAAAGAGATGGCATAAACTCAATTATTTTCACTTTAGTTTAACTGCTCACCTTGAATTTTGTATAAAAGTCTTAAGAATAAAATTTTTAACTTAATGGACAAATGGTACCCTATGTATGTACAAATAAATCTATATCTATGTCTATACCTGTATCTATCTATCCATCACCTTATATCATAGTAGAATATGTTAAAAGATCATTTTTGATAAAACTTAATTTGAGTAAATAATATCCATTCTATCTCAAAAAATGACAAAAGAAGGAAAAAATGAAAACAAACTTTTGCAAATAGGAAGGGGAAAGGGATGAAGGGAGAGTAGGGGAATGGGATAAAAAGGAATCAGGTTGTAACATACAGGTACAAATTACCCATGATGAATGTATACCTAAGGTATACAATACATTTAATTAATAAAAAGTATTTTTCATTTTCCTCTCTTTGGGCAGACCTTGAGTCCTGGGGCTCGATGAGTTTCCACTCTGAGTCCCGACTTGAACCGAGCTGCTGTAGGAAAGTGTGCCATTTCTGAGATTAAATTCCTACTTATGCCAAAAGATCTCAGGCAGAAAAGATTAAATGTTAATCTCTGATCATCTGATCTGCTGCCACATTTTGTTTTTCTCTTGTACATAAAGAAAAAAATAAAGCTTTCTAAATCCTAATTTACCTTGCATCCAGATATGACAATGGCTTTTCCATTCTGCCACTGATGCTCTGGTCTGGACACAGCAGAGCAGAACTTAGAGGACTTCCCCTGTCATGTGCAGGGGACAAAGCCCTGGCCATGGGCAACACCAGTCCTGTGATTTAGAAACTTGAAAGTACAGAGCTATCCTTTTATGTTGGCTGCATGATCATTCTGGACTTAAATTCTTCGTTCCGTTGTTCCTAATACTTTCTTGGATGAAAATACTCTTTTCTACCAATTCCCAATTTTGCTTTTGTAATGCTCCCATCCTTCAGAAATTAGTAAAATAACAATAGTATAGAAAAAAACAAGGCAGGAAAATGAAACATAGGGTGGGATAGGGTTTGACTTTAATTAGAGTAGGTGGAGGTAGAACTCACCAGAAAAATAATACGTGACTAGAAGACAAATGAATGCAGGGAGTTGTGTGTGGCAAAGAAAACTTTCCCTTTACCCTCCAAAGTTCTGATAACTGAGTTTGCCAGGATAAATCAACAATAGAGACATTAATGGGAGTCAAAGGCATATAAATTAATTATATCAACAGCACAGGAAAGAAAAGTAAGTAAGCACCCAATGATCCAATGAGATTTAGCAGATAATATGCTCTGATTAGTAAGGAAGAAGGAAGCAGGGCTGTAGACAGTTTGAATAAATTATTTTTAAAGAAGTTAAAGGAGCCCAAAGAACAGTTTGGTCCTAGGTATACTGTCATATTGGCTTAAATGTCTTTCCTTCAAGTTAATCTTCCATTTGATATTATACAGAAGGATTATGATAATCATACTTCTGGACAAACTCCCTGAGCCAGACAAAGGAAGTTCAGATAAAGGAGTTTCCCTTTGCTTCAGGAAATAAAGAAATAGAGTGACAAGAGTGGACTTGTGAAGTGAGAGAGACCTCCAGGCTGCTTGTTTAGCAAAATACTCAGCACACCAACCACCAGACATTAGTATATTGTTTTTGAGCCCTAACACTGAGCACAAGGATCCTGGAGGACAGATACTTGAGAAAAAGGGCAAGCAGGCATCCGGGGAACAGGCTACCCAGTAGCAGAGTCACAGCAGGTGGGCTGTGGAGTGAACTGAGGGGGAACCGAGAGCCTCCAGACCTGAGGCAACAAAGGAAAGAGTGCAGCCAGGGGTGAAGCCAGATCCTGCAGGACCGTGAAAACCTGCCTTTCCTTCTGTGAGAGAGAAGTTACCAACTGGTATGGTTTGCATCTGGTTGTCCCCACAGAACCTCATGCAGTCATGGGGGCAGCCTTCTAAAATTTGTGATTAATTCATGGTCCTATACTGGGATAATGGATGTGGGTGTGGCCTAAATATTATACAAGGAACAGAAAGTCTTCTCGGTGCACGCCTCCTTTTTTGCTCTTGTTGCTTTTGATGTTTTCCATTTCCACGAGCTGTTGCTCCCTTGCTATGCCTTGAAGCCAACTGAGTATGGACTGAAACCTCCACAAACTGTGAACTAAATAAACCTTTCCTCCTTTGACTTTGGGTGTCAGGTATTTTGTCCCAGCATCAAGAAAAAAGTAACCAACACACCAACCAATGATCTGCTATTAATAGACAGTTACTACTAGCTGACAGCTTTGCGAGTAACCACCATATAGAATTAAATGTTTGTTGTTGTTTGATAAGTGTTTGCACACTATGGTGTCCAAAATACCTCCACATTGGTACTTGGACCAGAGAGGATGTGCTTCCTTTGAGGAAAGTCTCAGCACTAGTATTTGAATACTTTTGTCTCCCTAGAATTTATATGTGGAAATCCTAAACACCAAGATGATGCTATTAGCAAATGAACATTTTGAAGAGTGATTTACTTATGAGGGTAGAAGTCTCATGAAAGATATTAATATCATTTAAAAAAGGGATCCCAAGGACACCATTGTCCCTTCCGTCAGGCTAAGACTAGATTGAAAGGATGGCCATCTACAAGGAGGTGGGTCCTTAACTGAACACTGAGTCTCCCAGAACTGGCTTGGATTTCCCAACTTCTACAACTGCAAGAAACAATTTTTTATTTGTTTTTAACTATTTGCTTTATTGAATTTTTTACAGTAGATCAGATTAAGATCCTTGTGTTCCAGTCTTATATATTCCATTTTTATGGATGTCACTTTTCTATTGTTGCTGCCTTTGCTCAGTTTGCTGCAGAATGACAATGATAGCTTCTGTTACTTTGCTAATGGCACATGCTGGAAAAACAAGAGATAATGTCCTTCAAGATGCTTTTGAAATGCAAAGTATTATAATAATATTATGTGATTTCCCTTCAAACAGGAAAGTTTTAGAGCACAGAAAATGCTATCCACAATTATCAAGAAATGTACACAGCCCCTGATTTATCTGATGCATGCTGAGGCATTCACTGTGCTGAGTCATCATACAGGCAGTTGACTTCTTTTGAATTACAATGAAAAATCATTCTGGAATATAAGCTCTGTTCAGAAGGATATCGCATTGAGAGTATCAGCTTCGGTGTATTCATTCCTCAGGGCCACGGTAAACAATTACACAAACTAGGAGGCTTACGATTACAGAGATTTACTCTCCCAGTTAGGGCACCGTTTTTCCCAACACTGAGGGAGAAGCCTTTCCTGACAATTCTGGCTCCTGGGGGATTCAGACATTCTCTGGTTTGTGACTCACAATCTTCACATGAGTGTCTGTTTTCTCATAAGGATATCTGTCATTGAATTTTGGATAAACTTGGATAACCCAGAACAATTTGAGCTCCTTAGCTTAATTATTTCCGTGCTCTGAACACCCTGGCACTGGTGTATATGAACCATCATTAAAGTCCCGTGAAAACAAAAAGTGACAGACAGATCCAGAGATGAAC
>PVJX010024257.1:0-28307 GCA_004027295.1 Dolichotis patagonum | reverse complement strand
ACAGCAGCTCCACTTCCTGGCAAGCTGTTCCTTTATGGAAAAACCTGTGTGCAAGGCCTTGGGGTAGGTGGACAGGAAGGACACCTGTGGACAGAGGGACAGGAGAGATGGGGACTAAGAAACCTGACAAACAATGCTGCATCAGAGCTGTTCTGTCTGAATGAGATCCCAGGGTGGGCCTGACTAAGTAGGCTTCTAGCTTGAAAAACAGGTAAGAATGTGGAGCATGGCAGTGCATGCCAGTAATACCAGCACTCATGAGGCTGAGGCAGGAGGATCACTGCAAATTTGAGGCCAGCGTGGGCTATACAGTAAGTTTAAATGCAGCCTGAACTACTTAGCAAAACCTCGTCTAAAAATAACAAAAACAAAACAAAAAACTCAAACTAAACAACAACAAAATAGGTAAGAGGAAGAAAAGTATTGAGACCTTTTATAAGTACTGGAGATGGAACCCAGAAACTCAGACTGAGCCACTTGATCAGCTTTCTTTTTAAAAAAAATCATTTTATTAGTACGTGTTTGCAATACATGAAGTTCACATTACTCATCTTAGTGGGATATGTACAAGATATGTTATGGACAGGGACCTGAGGCAGGAGATTAGGGCATGGCAAACTGGCTGGACAGTCGGACCTGTCAGTCATGGAGTGCTGTCAAATCACAGCTAGGATGCATGTGCTGAGCAGCTCTAAAGCACGGGATGGCCTGGGTGTGCTGTCCAAAGAAGATATAAAAGATGGTGGCCACAGATTTTGTCACCATTATCCTCTTGTTCTCACAGTGGCCCACCCTGTGCCCAGGGCTTATCTTCTCTTCAGAGCACTTCTTCCTCTAGAGCGTTTCTCTTTGCACTGTCTTTTCACTTCTTTTTCTTCTTCCTTTACCTTAAATAAATGTTTTGGAATTTTACATCCATCAGCTGGCTGTCCCTTCTAATTCTTGGAATAGTACATTAAAAGCCTGGAAAGGACCACTGCCACCTCTCTGGCC
This sequence comes from Dolichotis patagonum, assembly GCA_004027295.1. Classification (NCBI taxonomy): domain Eukaryota; kingdom Metazoa; phylum Chordata; class Mammalia; order Rodentia; family Caviidae; genus Dolichotis; species Dolichotis patagonum. The sequence continues at coordinate 27,314 of PVJX010024257.1, read as the reverse complement.
AATAATGTACCTGTTCAGCACTTTTTATTTTTTATTTTGAGACAGGGTCTCTCTAAATTGCACAGATTGGGCTCAGACTTGCAATCTCCTGCTTCAGCCTCCCAAGTAGCTAGGATTACAGGCATGTATCACCACACTCAAATCAGAGATTCATTTTTGAAACAAAATGTAATCTACTTAACAGAATTTGGGAGACAAGTGCAGACATGGAATTATCAATGGAAACAGTGACACAGCAACCAGACAGCAGGAAAAAGTTCACTCATTGAAGGTTTTTTCAGGTCAAATAAACAGTATTCCCCCAAGACTCAAGCTGTGGCTAGCAAAGGACTCATCAGTACCAGATCCCAACATTAGGAGTCTGTACGATGCCTAAATAAATATATTTGAGGAGCTGTAGCCAACAAAGGGAGTGTTGTAATTATGTATTGATTTATGCTGCATTTCTTGGTCTGCTTCAGAGATTGGAATCTCTCCAGATGACATCCCTGCCAATTTCTAGGTAGTTTATAACAATTTCAAAGTACCTCCAAATCTGCATTTTCAACAGATGGGATTATTAAATGCTTAGTCCCAACAATGATCCATAGATGTATTACCACCCACCAGCAGACAAAGCAGAGCCTCTCTCCCATCCACTCCCATCCCAGTAGATATTTATATCCTTCCATTCACTTGCTTCCAGGCTGTTCGATGTGGAATTTCATTGCTACTTAGGGGAAATGCAGGAAACTCTTAATGTTTTCTGGATTTCCCAATTAACTTGTTTTCAGGAGAATTTATCTTTAGTATAAAGATTAAACACAGTTCAGGGTTGTACCTATATTCATTTACCTATCAGTTATGCTTCTGAATATGACACGAATATTTTTTTCCAAAGAGGAATCAATCATTTAAATAGTTTACACTTTTAAAACCTATGATTGTGAAATTTAATAGGAGGAGTGTGTAGTCTTGCTTGCTTCCTTTCTTCCTTCCTTCCTTCCTTCCTTCCTTCCTTCATTCCTTTCTTTCTTCCTCTGAAGCAGGGTCTTGCTATTATGCAGTCCAGGCTGGTCTGGAACTCATAGTGATCCTCCTGCCTCAGCCTCCTAAGTCCTGGGATTACAGGTGTGTGCATCACACTTGGCTCCAACCTTCCTTCTTAGATGAGGAAACTGAGACATGGATATGTAAACTGACTTACCAGTAAGTGGGAGGCTAGAGGAGGAGGCAGGGAAGGGGGAGAAGAAAGCCTGCAGTAGCTGTAGGAACCACCTGGCTGGCCAGTTTGGGGTCTGCGTGCCTTTGCCCTTTCACAAACCCATCTGCAGCAAGTATCCTGGCCTAAGGGTGAGATTGAAGGGGCTGTGACTGAGGAAGTGAAGAATTTTGCCTACCTGGCAGGCATGGTGGTACACACCTGTGATCTCAGCACTTGGAAGGCTGAGGCAGGAGGATTGCTGAGAGCTCAAGGCCAGCCTGAGCTACAAAGCAAGTCTTTGACTCAACAAACAAACAAACAAACAAACAAAGATTTTGCCCACTATTACTCAGAGTAATCCATTTAAAACCCAAATCTCACTGACATCACAGATCAGCCTTTTCCACTTTCCTACACTTTCTGAGAAAATAAACAGAACCAAGTTACATTATTAAGTTTGAGGCTGATATTTATAATGGCATTATATAAATTAGATTCAACAGCTTCTAAAACCTTAGGTTTATTTCCCGCGGTTCAGTCTCTGGATTGTTACTGGGTTCTGTTTTGGCAGGAGAACTGACATTTACTTAAGAAAGCATGAATTAAAATCTGGGTCTGGGCCACACACCTGTAATCCCAGCACTCGGGAGGCTGACACGGGAGGATCGCTGAGTTGCAGGCCAGCCTGGGCTACACAGTGAGTTCAAAACCAGCCTGGACTACATAGAGTACACAGCAAGACCCTGTCTCAAAAAACAAAAAGACAAAGAAAAAGCTGGGAGTGGTAGAAGACGTCTGCAATCCCAGCACTCTGGAGGCTGAGGCAAGAGGATTCTGAGTCCAAACCCAGCCTGAGCGACAAAGCAACACTTTGTGCCCTGCCCCCCGAAGTATGAATTAATACATCATTAGGTCCAAATCAAGTGAAATCTTGGTGTTTGACCTTAACTAATAAGTGATGGAAATTTCCATCATCTTTTAGGTCTCTTTATTTTGAATGGAATTATTCAGATGAAAATGCCTTGCAGTACTCTTCATCATGTCTTACCTGAAAAGGAAATTTACTGAATATCTCTCACTTGCCTGTCACCTAAATGTTCACCGGGAGAGACAGGAACAGGTGCAAGAATCAACCAGTGGAGTCAAAGTCAAGATCATGTGATTCCAGAAAGCAAGCTATAACATTTTACAGGTAAAAGTAGAAATACACACATAAAAGGACAGAATGTATTGTTTTTTTTGTTATGTTTTGTTTTTTGGGACAGGCTGGCCTTGAACTCACTGTGTAGCACAGCCTGGCCTCAAACTCATAGTGATCCTCCTGCTTCAGCCTCCCAAGTGCTGAGATCACAGGTGGGTGCACACCCAGTTTAGAATGTGTGTTAAAAACATATCAAGCATACTTTCCTGTGAAGACGTCTTAGAACCTTGTGTAGACTTAGATGGGAAAGTTTCATCAAAATGAGTCCTAATTCTTGGATTCTGTGATCCAATTAATTAGAAATAGATTTTCTGGGCAGAGAAAATAAATCCTTTGTCCAATGGAGTTGGGTAACTTGCTTATTCATAACTAACAAACACAGCTGGACCACAGAGCCAGCACTTCACACCTATCGACCCAAAATGCTCTGGACACAACGGCACCCCAAGTTCCCATACGGTGAGCGTAAATGCTGAGCAATTACGCAAGAGCGTGACCTATCATCGCGCACATCAGCACAGTGTAAGGGACACTGAGGCAGGACTGCTCTTAGTCACACACACAACACTGGCTCTCGGAAGGCAGCAGGTAACACTCACGGGGGGCCTACGGGCTTTCCTCACTTTTAATATACAAGTGCAGAGGCCAAGATAAAAGCCGCCTCCCCTGAATCGTGAAACCTACTTCATACTGCAGCAGGTTGCTTGGGATTCCTCCTCCATCCCGACGGCCTCCCAGCTGCCAAGGGTGTCTTCGCTGAGTCTGATCCACTTCCCTCCACATGTTCGAGCCCACTGGTCTCTCCCAGAAACACATTCCCGGAACAAAAGGAGCCTCATTTTTAAAAAGGAAGCCAGGAAGCTTGAGATGAGTCCTTTCAAGGGGGGAGAAACTCAGCAGGGCTCCAGCGCACCCGACCCCACTGGAAGCCAGCAGCCTGGACTTCATTCACTTCGGGGCCATCGCTGTGCAAAGTGCGAAGGGCACCGACACACACCGCCCGGCTCCGCAGGACGTGTTTGCTAGTCCGATTTTATCCCTGGTGGGAGAGGGGGAACCTTCGATTTAACTTCAGTGGTTTTCGAAGATACTTTCGACGTCACCACCTTGCTTCCAGGCAGGCCCATGAGTGTTCCGCCCCCTCAGCCTAGTGTGCGGGGAGCCTGGCCGTGTGGGGTTAGGTGTATGAGGCCGTGAGCTCATGAAACAGAACCACCGGAAACGATGTCCACGAAAAGAGCCGTGTAGGCCGGTGTGGTGGCGCACGCCTGTGATCCTGGTAGTTGGGAGGCTGTAGCAGGAGAGTTGGCAGGAGCTGAGAGGCCAGCCTGGCAATGTCAAGTGGGTTCAAGGCCAGCCTGAACTACATAGTGGGACCCTGTCTAAAAACCACAAAACACACACACAGAAACACAGAAGTTACTCTTCTCGTTAATTCTCCACATCCAACTGACAACAACTTTTGGGTGAGAGCAGTAGAGAAAGACAGCTAAGAGGAGAGCAGTGCAGGCCTGAGACAGGGAGACAGGAGCAGCCGGAAAGGGTATGAGATAAACCAGACAGCAGGCAGGCAGCAGAAAGCATAGAGCCTGGTGGGCAGGATGGAGAGGGCTGGAATTTGTTCCCAGGACAATTAAAAATGCTTGACCGGTTCTAAGCAGAGGACTGGTAAGATCAGATGCTGCTGCTGCTGGCGGTGGTGATGATTTGTGTTTTACCTCCTTCTGGCTCCACTGGGCAGAACCAGATCATCTGCTGTGTTAATGTTCTTTCTGGTAAAGCTAAATAAAGACGTGAACATGCACATGTACCATGCCCACTCCTTTTTTGAAATTAAAATGTTTCCTAATTATGTAGTGGGGTGCTCTAAGTAGCAGGATGTAGGTACAAAACTATTCTTCAAAACTAGGCAGAAATAGGCTTCCTGTGGCCAAAGGAGGATGCTGAAATTCTTAGAGGAGAAACCAATTCTTTGTCCTGGGAAGAAGCACTGCCATCATGTAGATGTTAGTGGCTCCCTGCTGTCCACTCCAGGCCTGAAATCCAGCCTCGGACGCTTCAGGCACCAGGGACGCTTCCTGAAATCTTGTGCAGAGGATGGTCTGGCAGCGCCACTTGCAGCTGGGAAGGGAAAGCAGCGCAGTCCCCAGGGTCACCAGAGTCACCTGCCTCTGGACAAGGGCTGCAGGCCACATCAGAGAGATGTACCAGGACAGAAATGAAGGAACCAGTGATTCTCTGGATGAGGTGAGGAGTTAAAGGAAGGGGTTCCAGGGAGCACTCACATGCAGCCGGCTGGGATCTGCTGATTTATGGGACCCAACAGGTGGGTGGGGGGGAGGAGCACAGGGGTGTGCGCATCTGCACGTATGGGTACCTCATGTCCATCTGGAGGCAGACAGATGGATCAGGAAGGCTGCAGGTCAGGAGAGATGGAGGCACAGGAACACAGATGCTATCTCAAGCCAGCTGTGATGTAGGACAGAGGACGAGATGAAAGTACAGGGTCTGGGAGAGATGGAAACGCTGAACATTTCAATGGCTCCCTAACCATCAGTACCTCAGCCTCGTATCGAGTCCTTCCTCTGCCTGGAAAGCACAACATGATTTGCTTCTTCTCCCACCCCCACCATTGCCACCCTGGGCTCACTCTGCTCCAGCCACACCACTTTCTTGCTGTTCTCAAATCGATCAGGTATCCCCTCCTGGAGAACTGTGCACTAGCACGTCACTTTCTAGGTGTCCCCCATGCGTTACCACTTCACCTCCTTTAGGCCTTCACTTTAACATTCCAGCAAGTAGGTGAAGACTACCCTTGTCATTTTATTCTAAATGTCGACACTCATCCATCCCCCTTTCTCTGCCTTCTAAAATTTCATACCATCTTATATGAGACATATAAGGTATGATAAAACCATATGGTAAATTTTGAAATTTTAAAAACTTATTTTAGTAAAAGACACATTGCTATTAATCTCCCTCAAAATAGTCCCATGCTTTGGACACACTTATTCCATTGTTCTCACTTTCTGCAGCAATTTTCACCATAGTTTTCAGTCACACCTTATATTTTGTTATATACGATAATAGTATCATTAACAGATATCTATATGTAATGAACATGTAAGCATTATATAACACAAGTGTAATAATTATAAACATATATACTAATATATGATAATATGTTATACTATCTGTGGTTCTTCCCTCTTATCTGTGGGTTTCACTTTCAGTAGTTCCATGGTCAGGCATGACCCAAAAATACGAAATGGAAAATTCCGGGAATAAACAATCCATAAATTTTAAATTTGGACCATTCTGAGTAGTATGTAAAATCATTGCATGTCCTGCTGCATCAGTGTTGGACGTGAACTGATGTCCCTCTGCCCAGCGTATCCACACTGTATGTGCTACCCATCCTTTACTCACTTAGTAGTCATCCCAAGTTCAGGTTGTCTTCTCTTCAAATAATCCTTATGTTACATAGTAATGGCCCTAGACCACAAGAGCAGTGATATTGGTGGTTTTATTATAGCATTTTGTTGTACTCATTCTATTTAATTAGCTATTATCATTAATTTATTGCTGTGCCTTAGTCATTTGTTGGTAGGACCAAATACTCAAAAATCACAATATGAAGCAAAAGTTTACTTTGGCTCATGATTTCAGTCCACAGTCAGCCGATTCCAAGGCAGAACAGCCTGGTAGAGGAAAGCTACTCAACCTATGACAGCCAGGAAATGGAGAGAAGTGAGGAACCCAGAGGAAGATACACCTTCCAGGTCACACCGTCCAGTGACCCACCTGTTCCAGCTAAGCTCCACCTGATAATCAATTTCACTATGAACTCATATCCACTGATGAGTATAGCACCCCCATGACCCAATCACTTTTCATACACATGAGAATCTGGGGGGACATTTTAGATCTAAATCATAACACCAACTGGTACGTGCCTTCATCATAGGCACGTATGCAGGAGAAAAATACAGTATACCTAGGTTTCAGCATTTTCAGTTTAAGGCATCCACTGGGGGTCTTGGCATATATTCCTCCCAGATAAGGTGGGTCTACAAAATATAGAGGCTCATCTGGAATGTTACATAGGAACCATTAAAGTTTCCCATCCTCAAATGGACTCCATGAATTCCATGGAGTGGTGTTCAGTTTTGCGTTGTGTTAAGTATTACATTCCGAACAGCCAAGAAAATTTCCTGGCATGTAATATGCCTAGTACATGTGGAATGAAAAAATTCCAACCACTCGTGAGGGAATTGAGGAGGAGTAGAGGGGACCACAGGTATAATGGAAAACAAGAAAAGACAATGTTATAGCAACCAAAGAAAGAGACTGTTGATAAAAGAAGCTAGCCTTTCTGGGCTGTTTATCACCACAGCAGACACTGTGTTCACCACTCCCTACAAAAATCATCCAGACCTTGATTCACAAGTAACTTGGAGAAGTTAAAGTACTTTCTCAAGGTGACAGTGTGCACTGACTCCTGCTAAAGAGATGTCGATGTGTCCTAAAACACAGACCACCGAAGGACTCCCATGGAGACCACTGTGACCTTAACAGAAACTTCCAGACTAGAGAAGACTGAAAACCCAGAAGGCAGGAAAGAAATGAGAACAGGGAATCAAATCAGCCAGCTCTCTCAAGGGCTGGCAGGTGAAGGTAAAGACATGGGAGACAACGATCAGGTGAAGTGAAAGAAGTTGTGGGAGAGTCCTCCAAAGGAGGTTTTATTCTAGATGATGACAAGATGGTCTGAATTTCTAAGATGCAACCCTTTCAGAGTGTTGACGACCACAACCACGTGAACAACCAGCATAGTGAAAGTATTGCTTTTCTTGTTTCCTGTTCCAAAGAAATTTGGATTTTGCTTTAAAAAAAAAAAAAGTGGCTATGTATAAAATGTGCTTTCCACATCCTAGATGATGGTGAAATCTAACAGGGGGAGAAGGTACATAACTGGATCAACTTAACAAAGAAGCAAAAAAATAACCTACTGCAGTTTTCTTGGGAGGCTGCAAAATAAAGAGTTTAGAAAAATCAGTCGAGCCACTCCATTTGGTAGCAACATGGTGGAGAGGCCCACACTGGAACCTGTAGACAGATGACCTTCCTAGCTGGCTGGCTTTTCTGGGTCTTTTTTTTTTACTTCTGTCCCCTTGGGCAATCACCCATCTTCGGCATCAGTAGCCTCTAGAGATCAAAGGGATAATAGTGATTTGGCTCATCTTTTTTCTGGGAAGAATCAGATAAGATGGAAGCAGTAAAAGTACTTTCCACAAACATAAGGCATTTCGTGAAGGCAGGCATTAGAGGACCCTTGGAAAGTGTACAGTCCGGGGGCCTGCTTGGATATGCACGGAAACATTCACCAATTGATTTCAAATTAAATACAAAATTCAGTGATAGCTGTGCAATGCCGAATATCCCATGTGTAGGAAAGACACACATTTACTTCCCCTTGCTGCCCCGGGGTGGTTGCAGCAGATTTCTTGTGAATCAGGTTAATCCAGGCTAGGCTTATGGCCATGTCTGCTCTCTGAAAATGCTCAAAGGGTGACATATTTTCAATTTGCTTTGGATCCGGCAATGTACCAATTCTGCATCCACGTTTTGCCACAGAGTTGTTTCTGCCCATGCATTTCCCAACCAAAGAAAAACCAGTATGGCCAGTCTAATTATAGACCTCGCCAAGCGTCAGTGCCCTCCCCTTAAAGCTTGCTGCAGGGGCCTCTCTAGGGGCCAGACGCGACATGACTCTGGCCTTGTGCCTGTTCCCTAATTATCTGTTCTTCATGAAGACATGGGTGTGGCCTTCTCTGGTTAGAGGGACAAGGACAGAAGAAAACCACCTGGGGTTTGTCACTAATCCTCATGTAAAGTGTGTGAGTCCTGGTCTTCGGCATCACTGTTCATTGTGAATACTGAAAATGTTGAATGGGGGTGGGAGGACTGGATTAAGTGTTCCAGAGACCAAAGGCATTAGGCAGTTCCTGTATGCAGCATTCTGGGTTCCCAAAACCTCTGAGTGGGAGGGAATCCACGCCACCCCCATGTAGGTATCAGCTAAGATCACAGCTCAGCACAACTCTTCCGGGTGCCCTCTTTTATCTCTACAGAAGGAGACTGACTCCCTTCCTCTTTCTGTTCTCAAATCCACACAGTCTCTTTTTTTAAGGTACTGGGGATTGGTCCCAGGGCCTTCTCACTGAGCTACCACCTCAGTCACACCCCCCTTTTGGGCTAGTTGTTATTAAGTCATTAAATTGCCAGGATGAGCTTGAATTTGCAATCCTCCTGCCTCAGCCTCCTAGATTGACGAGATTATGGGCATGTGCCACCACACCTGGTTACTGTTAACCTCTTAAAACTGTAGGGAATTCGTCTAGGCTCCAAATCAGCCCTGGCTAGGATCAAAGTATTATAAATGCAAACAAAAGACAATGCAGTTTTTCTTTAGTATGTGCTCAAGACCAAAACCTGCCTGCTGACTGAAGGGCACCATGATCACTGGGGACCATTCACAACGCTCCCTGACCCAGCTCTCGCTCCTCCCCTGCACCTCAGCCTAGGCTGAATCACTCACCACTCCCCCTCTCTGCCAGCCCCTGCTGGGTGGAAGGATCCCTCCACCCTCAGAGAAGTCCTTCCCTCTGAGATCAAGTGCTCCTCCATAGAAGGCTTCTCTTCATGGTTGGCGCAGTCTCCCCGACCTCTTGTCTAAAGAGTATTTTGTCCAAGGCAATGGTAAAAGCTAATAATCAGAATTACTGATTGAGCACATACTATGGCATTGGGATTATGTGAAGCACTTTCTTCACTGGATCTTCACAATACCTTCCACGTAAAACACGGTTATCACCCTTTTCTATGGCTGAGGGAACGGAGGCAGGAAAAGGTCACACTGGCACTGGAGCTCGATTCCAGACTCCCTGCCCTACGAAGCCACACATTTTTCAATATCCTATTATAATTCACAGTGGCCCAAAGCCAGAGCAGCGTGTGAGCGCTTTGGTGTGGCTTTGTGGGTTTCCAGACAGTCCAGGTGGCTGAGTCTTCCAGGCACACTCTCTCTCCCTGCTCGACTCTTGGTCCAGCAAGAAAGGCTTTTAGGACAGGTCAAGAGCAGCAATTAAACTGGCCTTACAATGTCAAGAAGCCCAAACCCAGGCAAGAGGGAAAAACCTGACCTCCAAGACTTTGTGGAACAAAAGTGCTCGCAAAAAACACAGAAACCTCATTTCCTAATTTAGCAACAGGTTCCTGAGCCTAAAAGCCAGGCTGTGAGGGTCCACATGAGCTCTCAGAATGGTGACTCCACCGGGCTCTCCTTCCCAGGTCTAAACAAACCCACGCGGCCCCGTTTCTTCAGACTTCCTGCTGTCGGTGCCCCGAGGAGGGCAATGTTCAGAAAAAATAAGACATTGATGTGCCTCAAAAGTTAAAAGTAAACGGGCCGCAGCATTCCAGGCACTTGGCCTGCGTGAGTTGCAACTCTGTCCCCGTTCCTGTGATCTGGGACAAGTTATTTAAAGCCTACACCTCAGTTTTCCTGTCTGAAAATAAAGATAATATCAGCAATTAGTCATTGATAAGCTGACTAGCAAGGGAGAAGGGGGGAATGCTGGCAAAGCACTTCCTACGGAGTGCTTCCAGAAGGTTAGGGCTTGCTGCTTAACAATTCCCACTGTTGTTAATGGTGTCTGTTTCTGTTGGTTAGTCATGCTTTAAAGCTCCTGGGAGCAACTTTTCCATCTGAAAAATTCTATCCAGAAGATGACTGGTGAGTTATGTCCTCTTCTGCTCTACAGAACAGTGATGAGACAGATAGCTCCGAACATGAGAGCGTGCAGATGTGAACAGGAGAGGCCCCTCCTACCATGCAGGTTGTTCAAACGTGATCACTAAGATGTGGAGCCTTCCTTCCTTCTGCAACAGAAAATGCTTCAGATTCTTAGATGCCCAGTAAAAGTTTCTGTTACAGTTCCGGTTGTTTCTGGCTTCTTAGAAACATCTGGTCACTATGATGTACATTGTATAAACCAGTCTCCAGTTGACAAGCCATCCTGCCTCTGTACTTCCTGCTTATCTCTCATAAGCCCTAGACCACCAGAGATCAGGACCTGATATTCTGGGAATGATCTTGATCAGAGCCTGTTGACATAAATAAAACTGCCCCCAAATCCTAGGTGTCCTTTCAGTGTTTCTACCTGAGCTTCACTATCTGGTGGATGTTCCCTCCCGAGGGCGTCACCTGTAATCCAAGTTAAGACCTCTGAGGTCCTACGTCATCTACCCAGTTCTAACAGACACCCATAAGGATGATTTGCAAACTTCACTGGACCTACGAACAACTCACTTGGGTGTTTAAAAATCAGATTCTTGGTTTTGCCACATGGGATTGTGACTGATGCCACTGGTCCCATGAACCACATTTCAAAAAACATACTAACTGATACCTGAGAAATATTTAGCCATGTAAATTTCTTTTCAGAAATAGAGACAACCCAGGGCCTTTGCTATGAGCATATCCCAAGCCCTGTTTTATTTTTTATTTTGAGACAGGGTCTCACTAAATTGCCAGGCTGGGCTTGAATCTATGATCCTCCTGCCTCAGCCTCCTTGAGTGCTGGGATTACAGGCACACAGCCGTAATCTCTGAAGCACAGGTGGTTACAAACCTGCTTCCTAAGATTCATTAACAATTGACATGATCTATATACAATATTAATATTATCTGTAGTGTTACACAGTACTTTATACATTTATCACGCACACAAGTGTGTGCAGTGTATCTATTCATTTTGGTCCTCAAGAGTCTCTCAGGACAGACTACCCAATTTCCAGTCCTGCATTCACTTCTACAGGGTGACCCTGGACAGGTCACTACAGAAAATCTCTCTGTGCCACCATTTTTTTCATCTGCAAAATAGTGTTGGTGGGGGAAAAAATATCTTTCCTTTTACCCATCTTAGGCTCACTGGCTGGAGCTCCTGTAATAAAAGCCAAGTCAATTAGAGAAAAATGTGAGTATATTTAGTTTAAGTTTTATGTGGCCCAAGAGCCTCCCTACGGAAATGAAGAGCCCTAGATATGATCAAAGCTGAATGGTTTTCTTAAGAGCTTGCTGTAGGGTTGTGAAGAAATATGACTGGGTAAAGGGCAGGATGGAAGACAGTGTACTGGGATTCTTTTCTGTGTCTCTTTCTCTTTGGCAACAGGAATATTCATATCCTCTGCATAAAGGGAGGTCACTTCTTACACAGACCTAGGAGGAGCTCTGGGGTAGAAGAGTGGAGGGGAGATAGGGTGACCTTCCTACCCTGCTGGTTTCCTCCGATGTCTTCAGCTTAACAAATCCACTATACCAAGGTGTGTATTTGGGGGTGGTGTGTCCTGATCCCCAAGAATTAGTATGGTAACAACAGAGTCAGCACATGCATAGTAAGCATTATATGAGCGTTTACAGGATGTTTGTGTGGCCCAAATCAAGCCAATGACACTTGGTTCCAGATTTCTGGAGCTTCAGCAAGAGAAGCTTCTTCTAAAAGGTAAAAGTATAAGCTGAGCACTGCTGCAAGCTCCACGTGTAGGGAGAAAGCCTTCCTGAGGCGAGCCTGGCCATCTAGTGTAAGATTTTGCAATCATATGGGCTATTAACTTTCCTTTTGCGCTTGAGTTGGTTTGAGTCAGTCTTTACTGTTTGCAAACAAAACAACTCTGTCCCCACTTTACTGCGATATAATCCACATGCCACCCAGTTCACCTATCGAAAGTGTGCAGCTCAGTGCCCTTTAGCGTATCCATAGGAGTTATGCAACCATCACCACGATATACGATTTTTAATTCAGAAGTCCTCAGAGAAAGCTCAAAAGCACAGTGGGCAGGTGTGTGTGTGTGTGTGTGTGTGTGTGTGTGTGTGTGATGGCAACATGGACAGGCAAGTGCAACTCTACCTCCAAAGTGCCCTAATTCTGAAACTACTTCTAACATTGCAGTCGCTGACTTTTTGATTTGGAATTGCAGTATCAAGGGACAAGAAATGAACTAGGCCTTAGAATTCCCACCTTGTTCTGAGAGATATTCGAAAATCCCTACGACCTTCTCAGATTCTCAATACGTTTATAGCTGTAAGCACAGATCTCTCATATTTCATATGATAAAAGGGAGGATCAGTGAGGTTGAGTCAGTTGCCCAAGCTCATAGAGGTATTTACTGTTAGATATACTCAAGAGTTCAGTTTCCTGAATTGCTAGTTTTAAAGCAGTTCTTATTTTTTCCACAGGATTTCATACTCAAAATCCAGATCAGTCTCTTGAAATGCTTGGAGATTAGAGGGTCTTTGTAATACTGATCAAACCTCCATTGGTTCATTCATTCCAGAAATGCACGCTGATTAAGGATATCCCTATGTTTATGTTTGACCCAGTGGCTGTCTCTTTAGATAAGCCAGTGTTCTGCCTCTAACCCACAGGGAAATCGATATAGCTTCCCTAAAGCAGGATGTGATAGGAAAATTCAAAATTATACTGTGTTGTTTAGTGGGTTAAGTGGCTACCAGATTAATGGGTTTTTACAAACATTCATGCAACAATCTTTGTTTTCGGGATTACAAAGATGCTTTCCCGGGGATAAGGCTAGATGCGGGTAATGCGATACCTGTCCATCTTATCTAATAAAAAGATTTGATACTCAACATGGATATTTACTGATTTGACCTCTAACAGCCCTGAGGCTTCAGAGAACTTGGCAATCACATAAAGAACAACTTGTTACTAATGATAAATCTGTGCGTCTGGACACATCAGGACTCCATACAGGCTGTGGAAAGTTGTAGAAATACACTTCCTGGAAGGACCTCAGAGGTTTGGATCTGGCCAAAAAAAAAAAAATTGCAATCCAGTCTGGAGCAGGATGCACTGTACTGAGCCATATTCAAGGACAGAAAGACATTTGCTTTATCTTGGATACCCTGTGAAAACACATTAAAAATACCTAGGGGATTATTATCATCAGCAGGGATATTACTGGTGATCATTGTCCTTAATGTGTTTTTTCCTTAGTGAGCTCTAGAAAAAAGTAATTTGAACCCTATTATAAAAGCCCTGGATGTTTTATTCAAATTACAAGCAGGAGGTGGTGCAAGGTTTAGATGGAGTTCATTAGCACAGCCCGTGGATATACTTTAAGGTGCAAATCTTGAAAAGAAGAAGGAAAACCATCCATAATTCCACCATCTTGGTGGAACTACTCTCAGTACTTTAGTGGCTTTTTGGTGACCACTCCTCTAAGTATTCACTGTGCATAGTTGTAATTGGGAGGGGACAAGGTTTTAAGAGGTCCTGGCCTCGCCCTCCCCCACAAAACACAAATATTCTCAATCAGTGTGATCACTCCTACCATAATCTTGACCTCTGTTAAGGTTAGTCAGGCCCAGGCTCTCCGAGGATGCAGGCTGATCCATGTCACCAGACTCTCCTACCTCACACATTACAGCCCCATGCAGTTCTATGCAGCCCCCCAAACTCCTCCACTCTGTCCCTGGAACCTACAGTCTGTCACCAGTAGAGTCCTCTCTATCCTTCTTCAACTTTGCACATTTTTCACTCTCTTGATCTAACTGAAGCCTGGACTGTCCCTGTGGACCTCTTTTCTGTGTGAGGTCTCTCCTGTTCCTTTTTTGTCATAGCCCCAGGTACCTGCTCTGTTGTATCTATGATCTCCCTGTCTATCAACACCCATGAGTTCAAAGAACTGTCATCAGACCATGCCACTGGCTACCTTCCTTGTCACAGTTATCAACAAGAACCCCGTCACTTCTCCCTCCTTTAATGATTTTTAGATCCTGACTCATTGCTTTTAGACCCAGACACCCTTATTAGTAAGTTAAAATACTTGGCAGTTTCCAAACCCAATATTGCTGCTTCTATGCTCCTTGACCAGTTTCCCATCAAACATTTTGTTCTTCAAGCCCACTTCAATTCCCCCCACACATATACTCTGTAGTCTGGGCCATGTCATTACCCTAAATCACACTGTCTCCATCATCAACTCCTGTTTCCCAGATTCCTAGTTCACTCCCACAGCTCCCTGACCATCAGAAATACAGAATGTTCTGGTCCTACTATCTGCACGATTAATATCCTTCACGTCCTTCCTTTGCCTCATTCATCCAAGTAGTCCCTTAATTCCCTGCTTCTCCTTCCCTGCACAACACTCACCCACTGAAACCTCCACCTGGGTTAACCCTGACTCTCTACTCATCCTCTGCTGACCCATGCAGCTCAGTGTCTAGAGAAAAGCACCTGGCTGGACTCGTTTTAAATTCATGATCAGAAACCAGAACTACTACCTGTAATCCTACTTTGTTCCCTGGGCCATTTAGCCTCTCCTGAAGCTGGATGGTTAATTCATACTTATGTAAATTAACTTTCCCTTGCTGTAACGAATACCTCAGATGATGAGCTTCTAAAGAGAAAAGGTTTGTTTTGCCTCACACTGTTGGAAGTTTCAGTCCATGGCCAACTGGCCCTCTTGCTTAGTGCCTGTGGTAACACAGTGCATCAGGGTGGGTGTGTGTGCTGGAGGAAGCCCATTTGCCTCATGGCTGGGATGCAGAAGAGACAGAGTTATAGTTAATGTTCAGATGGTCCTCACAAGCCTCATGCAATCATAGACATAGCCAAATCTAGTGTTTGTGATTGGTTCATTGTCCAGCACTCAGATTGGTGGTATGAGTGCTACACCCGCCCAGGGGTGGAGCCAGCACACAGAGAAACAGCAGGAAGAAGTTGTCTCTCTCTGTTTTGCCCAGTTTGTGCTTTGCTGCAGGGGCAGCCATAAACTACTGCCCCTCAGCCATGTCATTTCGCCTTGGAGCTGTGTATGGACTGAAACCTGCAACCTGTAAGAAATAAACCTTCCCTTTCCTGACTTTGGGCATCAGATAGTTTGTCTCAACAATGAGAGAGAAAAGGAACTAAGACAGAGGGGAAGAGGCTGGGGTCCCACTATCCTCCTCAAAGGCATAACTTCCTCCCATCACCACCTTTCCATCACGCCAACTGGACTGGGACCAAGCCTCTTTGCCACATGTGTCACTGGGGAGACATTTACAATCTGAACTATCGCAACATTCCTCCCTCTGCAACCTTCGACACTTCTTCCTCCTCCACTTTTGCTCTTGGTCCTAGACCTTTTCTGCCTTTCTTTAAAAAAAAAAAAAAGGCTGAAGCAGTAAGAAGAGAGCTCCCGGGAGTCCCCACCGCACCTGCCCACCCACCTCTGCTGCGTGGCCGAGCTGTGTGGTCGGAGGCCGACTCTGCCACTCCACATCCCAGCCTGTCTTCTCTCCGCCAGGACAGGGCACCAGCAACTCTCCCCTCTCTCTCGCACCATCTCATTTTCTCTCTGCGTAGGTCATTTTTAACATCTTCCATACAGACCGTTATTTCCCTACCCTTAAAAGTCCCTCCCTGAACCCCATGAGCCTCCTGTTAATCTCGGTCCCAACCTCCCACCTGGGACTCTGGTCCCAACCTCCCACCTCACTTAGAGAAAAGCCCCAGAGCCTGCCAGGTCAGGCCACCCACGCTGCGCTGGCCCTTTGTGCTCCAGCCACACTGGAGTCCTCTTCCCAGAACAGATACCACGGTGCTCCTCACTCAAGGCCTCCGGATTCGCCGTTTTCTGGAACGCTCTCCCTCGTGCTGTCTCTCAATGCTGACACCCTCACTTCTCAGCTTCGCTCAATGTCACCTTCTAACTGCAGCTGCACTTTGGCCCCCCAACGTGAGCTTGCAAGTATGCCCTGGGACTCCCAGCTCTTCCCTGCTTTATTTTCTCCTCAGCATTCCTCACTCCCTAACTACTACACGATGGACTTGCAGGCTCATTGACTGTTTTCCCCAGTAGTAAAGACGTTTTACCAGAGCAAGAGTTTCTTTGTCTGTTCTGTTTACCACCAAATACATCCCTAGCAACTTGGGCCCACAGTAGGTGCTCAGTAAATATCAGCGGCATGAATGATTCAAATTAAAGGCAGACGCAATGCTGTATTACCTTAGGGTTTTCACAATCATATCTATTTATGAATCTTCTACAGCCTCTGAGTTAGTTTTATGGATCAAACACATGAATCTTCGTTTTAGCTTGTTCCATGATAAACATGTCTTTTTGTGTTTCAAGTACATTTGACTTAAGAAAAGTCAGCGGCCTGGAGCACACTTCACTGAGCTTCTCTCCTGGCTCGAATTTTGATTAAGAGGGAGGAGGACTTTGTGTCTGTCTTGGGGAGATAGCAGTGAACATATTGGGAGAAATTTCAGAATAACTATTTGGCAACAGAAAGGATGATTCAGAGCTTGATCATGAAATGCATAGATGTTAGAGTGAAAAACAGGAGCTAAAAAAACCCAGAAGAATCAGTCATGTCACCTAAGAATATGATTTCCTGGATCAGAAGGACATTTTGGCCCAAAGCAGCTTCCAAAGATCAAAGGAGAAGTGGCATTCCATGACGCAGATAAATATTTTATCCAGGATTAAAAGTAAAACAAAACGCACAGGACACAGACACAGGACAGAGCCTCTGATGGGCTCTGGAGACAGAATGACCTCCGCTCTGGCTTCCGGTGCTGGGCCACCATTCCCAGGGAGGTGGATTTCAGCGAGAGCCCCTGTGGCAAAGGGCAGGGCTCAGTCTCCCCACAGCCCCAGGGCCCAATGAAAGACCCAGCCCTGCCACCCAACACATGTCACTTTGATGAATGAATGAATGAATGAATGGATGGATGGATGAATGAATCAATGAGTAATGCAGGAGGGACTGCTTCCCGTATCAGGCCACCTCTACGGCCACACCAGACTTCACCTGCTGCTCCCCAGGCCTTACTGCCAGCTGGTCCCCTCTCCCCAGAACATCTTGGTCTTTGCTGTTTGTGTCTGCGACCCACAAAGCAGTGGGAACCTGACGTCAATCTCAGAGCTGCCAAATGTTAATTTCCATTTTAAAACACTGCGTTTTAGCCAAAAAAAAAAAAAAAAAAAAAACCAGGACCAGGGAGGCACCGTGCAGAATACTGCCTCCATTTATTACTCCAGGCTGACAGATTCTGTAAGCAGGTTCTTGTTTTTCTCCTTGGAGGAAAGCTTGTTTCCATAGAAGGATTTCCCCTCTTTGTGTTCATTCTTCATTCACAGTTTTTGTGTTTGCTTTTGCTTTTTATCTTTGCATAATCCTTGCTGTTTCAAGACTCTGAAGAGACTGCACCAGAATAATCCCGCACCCTCCCCTGCAAGCATCGCTGGTTCATGCCAACTGCGGCTGACACATTTCCCTGGTTTCCCCTCACAGCTCCCTCACGGGAAAGGTTGCTGGTAAATGATGCAGACAAGGCTCAGATAACCCGGTGTTTGTTTCTGTGACCTTTTTCCACAAGTCTTTCAGCCAAGGTTCTGGGCAACAATTAGTTCATTTTAATGGAGTTCTCAGAGAGAAGCGCCCAGTTCCTGACCTCCATAGAAGTTCAGCAAGGTGCTGGAGGTAGAAGTTCCAAGGTTCATGGCTCAGGAGCCCAGAAACCAACTGTTCTGGAACAGCTGCAGGCAGAGGCAAGTGCCCCAGAGCTGGGAATCGTTGGGTGGAGCAGCAAACAAAGTGACAGAAATCAGGCACAGCCAGAAGATAATCCTCAGGAGCACAAACACGGGTCACTTCTCGTTCTGCTCATTACACCTCAGTGGGCAGCAGCGTGCACAGCTCAGGACTGAGGTCAGCACACATTCACGCAATGAATGAATGAGATAGAAACGTACAGTGCTATCAGCAGCCCCCCTGAAAAGGGGGAGGAGTTTTGGAAGAGATGAACTCTGCTATGGCCATGTTTAATTTTATTAGAAGTAGAATTTGTAATTCAACTGAAACCTTGGGTTGTTGGGGCCTGGAGAAAAAAATTAGTCTTTTTTCCTTCTTCTGTTTTCTTTCTTTGTTTTTCCTTTTTTGGCCATATAAAACGAACAGAGGGAGAGATGAACTGAGAACTTCAGACAAAGTCAACGGCGCCTATTGTGTGCCAACTCTAGCGATGTAGGGAGTGAGAAGCCAAGTTAATAATTCACCTGGATGATGCAATACCTGCAAAACTTTGTATGTGGATGCACAGTGTTGGAATTCACTGGCCACTTGTCATATGTTGGTCACTGTTTAACTCTTCTGACAACACTAAGATGTCACAGTATTATTTCCATTCCACAGATGCAGAAATTAAGGCTCTGAGAAATTAAACAATGGCTCAATATAAAGCAGGCTTGAAAGTATGATGACTTCTCATTTTTTTCAGTGAAAACAAAACTACTTCCAAAGATTTTTGGCCAATTTGAATTAAAAAAAAACCTCTTAAGAACAACAAAATCTCTTGTATGTGCTGTTCCAAACAAAGAATCTACCAAGGTCATTGCCTTGACTTTTTCTTTGGCTAAAAGAAAAGATTAAAATAAATTTTTTGAGTTTGTTTCTCAGAGAACAGCTGAACTGACAGACCCACCTTATTTCATCTTTAGGAGTTAGAGCTGCCAGTCTGAAATGTGACCCCATGACAGCTACTCAGCACGTGATAATACTTCTGAGGGCACTATTACTAAATGTTAGGAAGGCTGGCTGTCTCCAAGTGGACTTCCCAGAGACAATCTAAAAAGATATTTCATGGTAACCAAACACAGAGAAGAATTTTGTTATCAGCATGTTTTCAGCTTTCAACTTCATCCAGGAGCATCCTTCTCAAGGGTCTAACTGCTTGGCAATTATGTCTCTGCTTCAGTCTCATTTAGAGGCCTGGAGTTTTCCTTAACCAGCAATGTTAAAAAGGGAAAATGCTGTTTCAAAGCCACAGGCAGGAAGATATTTGCTGAGTTTGAGTCACATGCACACCCTAGACCAGTCTGAGACTCAACCAAAAACAAGAGATTACAAAGATGTTCAAGAAGGCAGTGCGAGACCTAGTGTATTTTTCCTCTAGAATCACCTACCGGTATTTATCGATTTAATTCAATGTACACGTTTCAAATATTTTTACCCTGACTAGAACCACTTTTGAGCTCAGTGAACAGTGTCTGGGCTGAAATGTGACCCCATGACTCAGTGGGCACAAATTCTGGGTTCCAACTCCAGGACAGCAAAAATGAGCAAAAACCAGAGTTTTCTGGAGTCTTTATGTTGACCTTGGTTCCTCAGCAGAAACACACAGTAATGCAAACACAACCCCTGCCCTACACATTTTTAATCTATTCCAGAAGTTATAATCATATCTCTAAATTGAACATGGGTTGTTTCCAAGGGCTCAGTATTATGAAAGACACTGTATGAACCTGGACATTTGTCCTTAATAATTTCTATAGGACGTCGCTAGGTTGGAGGGCATGCATCTCCCAAAGATTTTTACACACATTGCCAAATTCTCCAGAAAAATTACGTCTACATAGATCAAAGGTAAACTTTTCATTGTGTGTTGTTGCTATTATCATTGCTACTTCTTCCAGGGTTTAGCTTTAAAAGACTGATAAATTTTCATCATATAAGAAGTGGTACAGTATATAATCGATAGCACACAGTCTGATGAACTTTTATATAACCTCTATAGTACCCCCATATCAGAATATAACAAATGTTCACACCCCAAGTGTTTTATTATTATTCTCCCAAATCAGTACTGTCCCAACACCACCTCAGAATAAGGGATAATATTTTCATTTCTTTCTATGACCATTAATGAGTTCTACCTCATTCTGAATTTCAGAGAGGTACTTCTTTTATATCTGGCTTATTTCACTCAACAATATCTCTGAAATTCATCCATATTTTGCATGCTCTACTAGTTCATTGTTTTTAATTAGTTCATCATCTTTATTGCTGTGGAAAATTCTTATTGCTGCAGAGGGTTTTGCAATATGAAAGTATTTCACTTTATTTTATCCATCCCGGTGATGACCATTAAGGTAATTAGTTTGGAACAAGGCTGCTATAGATGCACTTGTGTGTGTCTTTTAGAGAAAAAATGCACTTATTTCCCTTGGGTGTTTCTGTATCTAGTTCAAGTTAAGCATCTGTGATCCAAATATCCAGAATCCATAAAGCCACTCAACCTGAAACCTTGTGGGTACCAAAATGACACTACATTGGAAAATTTCATTCCTGCCTCCATGTTACGTGTCACCATCAAAATGCAGGGACATGAGCCTGGTGCAGTGGTGCACGTCTGTAATCCAGCACTCTGGGGGGCTGAGGCAGGAGGTTTGCAAGTTCAAGGGCATCCTGGGAAACTTAGTGACTTAGTAAGACATTGTCTCATAAATAAAAAAATTTAGAAGTCTGAGGATGTACCACAAGAACACTAGAAATGAAGCACAAAATTACCTTCAGGTTGCATATATAGAATATGCATGAAAAATAAATGAATTTCCCACTTAGACTTGGGTCTTATCCCTAAGATATTACGTATCAGCTAATACTCCAAGATCCAACATAAATCCAAGACATTTTTGTTGCCAAGCATTTTGGGTAAGGATACTCAAAGTAGTAGAATTACTGTTCTTGGCGGGTGGGCATATGTTTAATGTTGGTGGAAACTGCTGGGGTTTGTTTTGGGAGGGGGTTGTTTTTTAATGGCTGAACCAACTTACATTCCCAAAAATCATGAGTTTTCAGCTATTTCACGAGGTTACCAACATACCGACTAAACCTTATGGTACTGGAAGCTATACAACAGGCCACGGTCTTTCCACGTTTAAACTTCAGTTCAGTAATTTGCTCCTGGTTTCAGGTGGCACACGGAGACAGCGACAGAGGAAGAAGTCCGTAAAGTTGGTTGAGGTGGTTGATTCTTGATAGAAACTGTCCAGTATCATTCTGGTCAGTATGTCCGAGGCCATCTAACAGGTAGAAGTATTGGGGAAGGGGCCTATTGTCTTTGTGGTCAAATTACTCCCCCTAAGATGAATCTTTATGATGTGACTGACATTCCATAACATGCCACAAAGTGAACAATATACAAAAGCACTTGTATCTCAAATCTAAGAGATTATATATAGGTAATCACTAATGCTATGATATTCAGCATGGTAAATCTTCTCGTCTCCATATGAAACAAAATTATATATATAGGAATGAGCTCACATGTGCCAGAGAAGGTTGCATTACTGTTTGTTTTATAAACAAGTGAACTGAGTTTTAAAGAGGCGTGGCTGACAAGATTGTGCATCCGTCTCACAGGCTATGTAAAAGGCAGACGGCCAACTCGAGGTCTTTGTCTTCCAACTAAACCATTGCCAGAAACTTTTATCCAAGTGCACACTTACAGAGAGTAATTTGTCACTGTCTCTCTGGTAACTGTGGCCATTTGTTAAACAGCTGGACCAGGAAACGTTGGAATCTGCACAAATACCAGTAAGAGAATGAGAACTCACAGGCCGCCTCCGCGCTCCCTGGGCACACTGAAGGACAGCAGCTGTGCCTTCAGTCTCTCCTGCCCACCCCTTGGGGTCCACCTCGCCTTCCTTGGGACCCCAAGGGACACAGGCTGTGTGCTGGGACAGCAGGAGGGAGGGAGAGGTGCCTGGAGCTAGGTGGTTTGTTTCTCTTCCATCCTGTCTGTGGCTCGTCCTGGCTGTGTCCCTGAACGGTGGCGGTGGCCACAGCCTGGGTGGGTGGCCACCTCCACAAGCCTCTCCGTCCCTGGTCTGGGTACACACTCTTTCTTCTTCAAGGCAGGGCAGGTGACAGCCCAGAGTGATCGTGCAATGTCTCCCGAGTTTTCCCTCCACCTTGTACCGAGGTCCTTTAGTGATTCTTTTCAAAGGATCTAACTAGGGTTTATCATTTATTTCCTATTTCTGCTCTAGTTGATATTATGGCCTTACCAGAGCCCCAGGTGAAATGTTTGTAACAAATGCAAAGAAGGACCCTATCTGACATACTGGAGGGCATCCATCTAGTCTCAGGAGACCTGGAGGAGGAAATGGGAGTGGATGGGCTTCTCCCCCTGACCCATCAACACCCCCCTGCAGGGCGCTGGTGCCTCCTCAATAGACAGCTACCTAGCACAGGGCAGGGGACAAAGGGACAGTGACCACCTGCCAGCCTTGGCACCGGGACTTCCATCTTTACCATGTTACCATGTGCTATGCAACCTCGAGAAACTCAGTGAGGCACAAATAAGAACAGAACCAGCGCTGTGGTATTACTGAAAGAATTACACTTCCTCTTAGCGAAAAGGTTAAGAAGTGATTGTTGTGAGAATTAAATAAAATAATACATGCAAAGTGCTGAAGATACAACATAACACATGTTCCACACTGTTAACTATTAATAATAATGATAGTCATGTTAACCTACAGTAAATGCCTAAAGTAGGTAGCACTTTGCCCAATTTAAAGATGAGGAAACTGAGACTCCATGAGTGGTGTCACTGTTCACACTAGGATCCCCAGGGCTAGAACAACACTGGCTCTACAGAAATCACTCAGTATTTGTTGCACGTCTATGTCTCCCAAGTTTTCTCTGCACACTTGCAGAGGTCCTTCAATAATTCTTTTCAAAAGATCCCACCATTCCCAACCCAAATGACAACAGGGAGCAACAGACTGCGCGGGTGGGCTGAATCCATCCTGCATTTATCCCGCACCGCTTGTGATATAAAAATTGTTCTTACATTTTTAAATGGTTGAAAAGAAGACTACTTTGAGCCATATAAATGCATATGGAACTCAAATTTTCAACACCCATAAACAGAAATCTGTTGGCAAATTACCACACCCATTTGCTAGTTGGCAAATTACCACACCCATTTGCTCATGTGTTTCTGAGGCTGCTCTCAGCCAGAGCTGCAGGGGTGCAGAGCACCTTGGTCTAACACAGATGCCCCAACCTTACTCAAACACTTCTCCTCCTAACTCTGTCACCCAGCCACCTACACAACCAAGAGTTTGCTACAATCACTCCCATCTGTCAGCTCCTGTTTTCATTTGCTATGGCTGCCTGGGTCCATTCAGGTTGCTGTCTCCAAACGTCATGGGTTGGGGAGCTTCTAAACAATGGATATGTGCTTCTCGTACTTCTGAGAAGTCCAGGTTAAGATCTGGGGTCAGGCACACACCTGCTTTCTCCCTGGCGGTGCCTTCACGCTGCCTTGTAAGGAAAAGGCGCACAAGTCCACCAGCCTCTGCCAAAGTCCCCACTTCCTAATCCCACTGCCCTGGGGACCAAGTCTCAACTATAACACTTGGTGGCGGGGCGGGGGGCACACAAACATCCAGACCACAGCAAGCGCTCTGGGTGGGTGAGGAGCCCCAAGCAAAAAGTGAGACATCAGCCTTCTTCTAGTCTCTTCTGCTAATGTGAAGAACTAACTTCCAGTGTGGAGCTCATACCTAATTTTCAGTGACTCACACTCTCATAAAGAAGCTGATTTACATTGAGGCAGCTCCAATCACCCTGATGGCATATTAACAATCTGCTAGTGAATGTGTTTTTTCCTTAGAAGACTTCAATCTAGTCCGTGAAATTATTACTCATGTAGGTGGTTTTTGGAGTTTGCTTTAGTGAGGGTAGAGAAAAACATTTTGAGAATGCGAAAAGAATATCTGGGATGATTTTCAGGGATGGTTTGAATTAAGAGTTAAGTTTATAGTAGAAGAGACTTTGCAGTAGCACTGATGTTTAAAAAATAAAAATCTTTTGACCTCGCATATGATTCCAATTTATATTGGATAAGCAAAGTTAGCAGGGTGCAAGTTCTACTGCATCTAACATGCCATCCCCAAATTTCATGGCTTAAAACACTATTCATTTATTTTCTCAAAAATCTGCTACTTAAGGAGTGTTCAGTGGGGACATCTCACTTCTGCTTTATGTGGCATTAACTGGGGTCACCTGGTTGAGGTGTGGATTGACTTCCAAGAAAGCTTTTCACAGCTTCAGACATGTGGAGACAGCAGTGGGCAGGGATCACAGCCAGTGCTCACATCTGCAGTCCCCGTGGGGCTCCTCAGGGCTCTTGGGCTTCCTCACAACATGGCAACTGGATTCTAAGCGTCAGTGCTCAAAGAAGGCTCACAACTCTTCTCTCGTTCTGACCTCACATGGCAAGCACTGTCATCTCCCCTCACCCCACCAAGTAAGTAAATGATGCAGGTCTGCCCAAGTTCAAGGGGACAGGAACTGGAGCTCTCGTTTCAGCAGAAGTCTGAGTCAAGACGCATCTCTCAGAATCACCATTTCAATATAAAGTGGCAACAAACAGAAGCCAGGCGTGGAACTGGAGTACTCAAAAGTTAGACCAGCTGTGCTGGAAGCAGGTAGCAGTAGTCACCTGTGACTCCTGAATGCTCTGTCCTGCAGCAACTGTGTGATTGTGGACACATCGCCTGCCCTTTCCACATATCTTCATTTGCAAAATGGGTGAAATAATGATATTTATGGCAGAGTTTATCTGGGGAAATCCAGATCCTGTTTTTCAATTTGTTCAAGAAAAACCACTATGGGACACATGCACCAGAATATGCCAAGTGACGAGCACTCTGTGGGTTTGTAAGAGCCAGACAGCCTTCTCTCACCATCAGCATCCAGAGCAAGAAACGGAACACTGTTGGGACTGGGGGACAACAGGGAGGGAAGGCGCAGGGACAGCACAGGCGATGGCGGCACCCAGGAGACAGCAGACCCTGGCTCTCGCCCTGACTGCTGTGGAGCAAAAGGTAGGAGGTGCGAGTGGAACAGCACAGAGCAGAAGGACAGACTCAGGCCACAGGCCTGTAGGGACTTAGTGTTAGGAGGTGTCAGCAGAGCACACGACTAAGAATGAGGGAGGATGTGGAATAATGGCGAGAGATAGGAAGAGGGCAGAAGAACAGCAAGGGGTGGCAGCACGACAGAGCTTGGCATTTGGGGCCCAGCTGACACCGCAGAGGTAAGAACGGGCCAGGATTTCACTGGGTTCAAGTTTCCAGAAAGAAGTTTGGTTGAAAATGTCCTAACACAGGAAAGAGACTTCCAGATAGGACTGGGGGAGACTGAGAGGCAAACTTTCACTGCCAGGCCAAGCGCTTGTCCTTCCAGTGTCACCGGCCGCAGGCCTTGCAAGGCAGCTCACAGGGCCCCCCACCCCCGCCCGGCCTGGCCTGTCCTCCTACGTGTGTCCCTCCTGTGACGCTTCCTTGGCCTTCTCCCTCTTATTTATAAAATATCTCAGAGCATATGTACTGCTACAAGATCTTGGTACCTAATTCTTTTTGGAAAAGATGAATTAGAGAGATGAAAATAAAGTCCTGTTCTTCAACTCTGTGTATGAAATCCAAAGCTTTTACTTGGTACTTTTCAAATATCCCAAGCTTTCCTTATCTCCTTGTTTACAGTTTTTCTCATACTGGAGATTGAGCCAGGACTGCGTCTCCAGCCCTTTTTATTTTATTATTTTGAGACAGGGTCTTGCCAAGTCACTAAATTGCCCAAGATGGGCTATAACTTGAGATTCTCCTGCCTCGGCCTCCCAGAGTGCTGGGATTACAGGTCGGCCTTGTTATGCTTTAAGCAGTGGCTCATGAAATACTCAGCAGTGGAGGGATGAGAGAAAGTCTGGGATCATTAGCAACCAACTGCGTAACTGACAGACCAAGAGACAGCTGCCATAGTTACAGACAGGGAGAAGATGGGTTGATTGTGAAATATTTAGACAGGACAAGTACCTGAATCTTATGCCTGCAGCTTAGTACAGGAGACAGTGCTCAAAAAGCACTTCAAATAAATGCCTGGCCAAGAGCAGGGACCTCTGAGCCTCTCCCCTCTTTCCACCTGCCTTCCTCTCACCTGTTGCTCTACCCAGCAGTACAAGGTTACACGAACTCTTACAGCCTGGCTGACAGCAACCCCCCCGGCCACACTGGTTTCCTGTTGACCTGAGGAGAAAGATGATTTCAAGTCATTTCGTTCATGTGTTAAAAGTGAAGACTCTTGCTTGGGATCTTTAGCATCTCTGAAAATAAACTATTTTTTTTCTCTTTCTTTTCTTTTGTTTTCTTTTAAGACAGGTCTCACGATGTAGCCCAGGCTGGCCTCAAACTCACTGTAGTCCTCCTGCCTCAGGCTTCTGAGTGCTGGGATTACAGGCACATTTGGCACCGCACCTGGCTTGCTCTGGATTTTTCAAATCACTACCTTGCACCTTGTACACCTCTCTAGTTCATGGGTGGCACCATTTTTTTAATGCTCTGCACACATTCTATTGAAAAGGTAATTTTAAATACATTTGGAAGGAGGCAAAATATAAATTAATGAAATCAAAGTGAAAAAAGATTTTTCTCACTTTCACCCTTTATCCTTACACAGAATGTGTGCCTTCCTAAGCACTGCCATGAGCATTGTAATTACTGTACTACAAAACAAAATAAAGGAATAATAAATGCTTACTGGCTTCTTTTTGATTAAAACAGCACTGGATTCTTCAATGAAAGAATGAAATTCTTAATAATTAACTGAGTTATAATTTTTTATTTAAAAAAATAAAAGCATTAGCTGGTCATGGTGGTAAATGACTAAAGTCCCAGCTACTTGAGAGGCTGAGGCAAGAAGATCACTTGAGCCTAGGCATTTAAGACTAGGACCAGCGTGGACAACACAGACATACTCAATCTCAATAAATAAATAAATAAATAAATAAATAAATAAAAAGAAAAGAAAAAGACAAGAAAGCTGAGACTATTTTGGAAAATGGAGTTTATGGGCAGTGATGGGAACAGGTTTTAGGTTCTACAAATAATAATTTACAAGGCAAGGGCAGTTTACATCTTTCAGAATTTAGACCTGAACTTCTTGGCTTAGGTTTAAAGTACTTTTATTTGCAACTACGGTTTAAAGGTGCTTAACACTTA
>PVJX010024256.1:0-28303 GCA_004027295.1 Dolichotis patagonum | reverse complement strand
GCTGTGTTTTCACTAGATGCGTTCACTATTTCTTTCACTGTTTTTATCAATTCTTCTTTTACCTGGGCAAGTATTTCTGGTTTGAATTTCTCCATAGCTTTCCCTATTTGCATATTTATTTCATTTGGTATCATTTCAGACATTTCAGGTGTATGGCTTCTTTTTTCTTCTATGTACACAGCTTCTAAGCTTTCTTGGGAGGGCTAGGGCTTTGAGCCTGACTTTTGTTCTTTTCCTTTGTCATTTTTGTATATTTCCTTACTTTGAGCAGTGTTCCAAAGCTTTCTCTGCATTTGTGGTGAATTACCTCTTACACCCTCAGTTCCTGGAGGGGCATTGGCTCCCCCACAGGCTCTTGGCCTCCTCACAGGGTCCTAACTCCCGTCTGTGGGCTCCTGGCTCCCTAAGTTGTAAGGTGAATGCTGGGTGTGGCCACCCCGGAGCCTGTGGAATCTCAGGCAGGCCAGGCCACCGTGCTTTGTCCCAAGCAGGTCTCCAGGAGGTTCCCTGTGAGTGAAGGGTGGGCCTACATGTCCCAAAGATTCAGGCCAAAACGCTGGTTTCTGCAAAGTTCCCGGTTCCAAAAAGACCTGGCCAAGATGCCAGTCTCCACAATATCCCCAATCCAAACAGCCCGGGCCACTCTGCGGGTCTGAGAGGTTCGGGTCCCAAAGAGACAGGCCGCAATGCTGCTTTCTGGGAGACTTCCTGGGGGTGAAGGGCGGGGCTATGGGTCCAAACAGACCTGGCTCAGATGGTGGTCTCCAGGCAGTTCCTTGTGAATGAAGGGTGGGCCTACCGGTCCCAAACAGTCGCGCTGAGATGGAGGTCTGCGTAGACTTTCTCTCCAAACAGCCTGGGCCACTCTGCGGGTCCGAGAGGTTCGGGTCCCAAACAGACAGCTCTTATTTTTTTTATTATTCATATATTCTATTATTCAACAAATAATAAAGTATGAAATATTTTGCTTACTTTTTGTGGGAACAAGACAATAAGTCAAGGTCCCTTCTCTTAATAGTATTGCAATATAAGCAAGTAAGAAATAAATGTGGGTCTGGGAGACACAATAAGAGCAGAAGTGTTGTGAAAAGAAATATAAAGGCATACAAACATGTGATCATATGATATTATGATGATACATGGTGTTATGACATATGGTGTACTTCAATTAAGCTTAATAAAATATAAGAATGAGGTTTTAAAAGAAGAAAAATACACAAAGGAATCAATTTAGTGAAGAGCTTTGCATGTCATGATATGAAGTTTTACATTCTCTGTAGTCTTTGGGATCCATTTTGGTTACATGATGGCATGTATCTTTTTTTTTTGAAAGCTGTCTAAGATATATTGTCTATTAAGATATATTGTCTAAGCAGCCAAGATGCTGCTTTCTGGGAGACTTCCTGGGGGGAAGCATCCTTGCTACTTCTATGCTAAGATTTTTCTCTTTTCTCCCAGAAGTTTGGCAAGTTTAAGTTTTATATTAAGGTGCATTCCCCTTTTTGAGTTAAATTGTTTATGTCGTGAAGTCAGAGTTGTTGTTTCTTTTTTTCACATATATATCCCTTCTTCCATCAATATTTTTGAAGTAATTTTTAGAAAAACCTTGCTTTGAAATTTTGGTTGAAAATTTCTTACCTTTTTACAACCATTTCTGGATTATATATAATTTGATTGTCTTATCTTTTGTTATGCTAATCTCACAAAACCTTGATATTGTAACTATATATTTTGATTTTTAAATAAGTGTAAATTTTTGAAATCATTTTTACTTCACAAATTTCTCTCTTGTCTGATTTTTTCTATGACATCATATATCCTATTGGGTTTGTCAAATATTTCCAAAAAGCTTTTTAAAATTTTTTGCAGTAATTGCTTTAAATCTCTAGAACTATTTGAGCAAAATTAATGTAATCTCAACACTTTGGTAGGCTTTGGGAGTGAGATTGCATATTCAAAGCCAAGCTGGGCAAATATTAACTTGGCAAGACCCTGCCCCAAAATAAAATCTAAAAAAGTGTTGAGAGATGTATATCAGTTTGACCGCCTCCAATATCTCTTCCAAAAATGGAGTTTATAAAATAATATTGATTATTATTTATGAGCTTGGTAGAGCTCTTCTTTTTTATGTATTATGCAATTTATTTTAACAATGTGTTATAGATTTAAATGCAGATATCATGTAAATATTTCCCTAAATACCAATTTTATACTTTTTATACTAATCTTGTTTCTTGTTGGAATATAAAGTACAAGTGATCTTTGTACTTAAGAATGTTACTTTCATTTATTTAGCTCTATTAATTATTTAGAACTCTGAGGAATTTCTATGAAAACAGTTAGTTCATGTGTAACTAAAAAGTTTTGTTTCTGTCAATTTGTTCCTTATCATTTTTATTTATGTAGCTTGCCTCACTAAAATGGCTAAACATTGTATACCCAAGTAAATAGAAGTAATTTAAAATATAGTATGTGTGTGGGTACACTGGTATTCAGAATTTCACCACTAACTGTGAAGTTAACTGCAAAGTTTTTGTAGACATCTTTTCATAAAGTCAAGTTATTTACCTTTTATTTGTTGATAATTTTTACCATTATTTAATGGTAAATTTTGCCAAATAATTTTTGCCTCTATTGAAATTATAATTTGATTGTTTTCATTCCTTTATTCTGTGAATTTCATTGGTTAAATTCCTTGGAAGACCTCTGCTTGATCATGATATGTTATATATTGATGGATTTAATTGACTGTAACTTTTAAGAATTGTTGCATTTTTCCTTATAAAGGTTAATATACAGTAATTATAAATGGTTTTGCTGCTGTGTTTGCTTCCAAGAGTTTGCTTTATTTGGGTTTTGTTTTGTTTTGTTTGTGATACTGGGGCTTGATCACAACAACTTCCCACTGAGCTACATCCTTAGCACTTTTTCACAATTTTATTTTTAGACATGTTCTCAGGAAGTCCTTATGTTGCCCAGGGTGGGCTAAAACTTGCAGTGTTGGTGACACAGTCTTTCTTTAACTTTTTCTTTCAGCATTTGGAAATCTAAATGGCTTTTTACTCTGTTTTAAAGATTGTTGACTTCTTTACATTGTAAATGGCTATTTTATAAGTTTGGAGAGATTTGACCTATGTTTCTTTAAATATTTTCTTGCTTATCCTCTTTATTTTCATGAGACACTAATTTTTTCAAAGGTTCAACCTTGTAGTATTTTATTGTAGATTCTTATAAATCTGATCATTCACAGTGAGTGTATTTGTTTTTATTGTATTGATCATGTTCATGCTTGAGACTGATAATTACAATATCTACATTATGTCGGAATTAACTCTGGTTTAATATCTTTGAGAAAAGATGATTTGCTTTTAGCTCTTTTTAGGTAAGCTTACTTTAAATTTTATCATGGAAATAATATCAAAAGGAGATTCTATTATATTATTTCAAAAGTGGTGGTTATTTTTTTAAACAGGTAATTAACTTGGTTAATTTCCATCACAAAGGCTGTCAGAGTTGCTTGTATTTCATCTCAACCTCATTTTCAAATTGCTTTGAGTTTGGTTTAGCATCTTTACAATTCAGAACTGTATATTCTATTAGAGACATAATAGAGACATAAGATTAATGATAACCATAAGGTTTGACTAAGCATTGTACAGGAGAAGCATAATACGTCACTTCGCAGTCTGATGGACAGTGACTCAGGAATATTTTATCCTAGCTGGAAATTTCTAGAAGGCATAACTATGTCAGCCAAGATACAACTTTCATGAAATTTAAACCAATATAAAAACAGCTTGGAAAAATGCCTTAAATTGCCTTTATGAGTTAAATTAGACTAATTAAAAACATGGAAACTAACCCAAAATGAATACAGGTATAGGAAAGAGGAATAAATTCTACAAACATGAAGAATGGTCTCTGGAGAGAGACCCACCCAGGTCATCTTACCACTGACCACACCTGCCCATGCAGTTGGCCAGTGCTATGCATCTTGCAGTTTCTCATCCCAAAACTGCTTCAGCACATAGATTGTCTAACACTCATCTTTGTTGTGAACAGCATCAAAGTGGAGGCGTCCCTGTTGGGAAGCTGATTAAAAAGGACCTCTGAAGAGTGTGAAACCCGACAAGGGCTCCAGGTTCCTCTGGAGACTTGGGCAGAGTTTACCTATATAAGCGAGGGCCCGTTTCTGGTTAATTCCTCTTCAGTCTCCCCCCCTCCCCCACCCCGTTCAATTACCAGCACCTTTGGTTAGTTTATATTCAATTATTTGATTAATAATGATAGAAATATAGTAGTTTCTGTAGAGATTCAGTTAGCGATGTCATGTGGTAGGTAACAACAACCCTCAGACTAGGCTAGGAAAAAAAATTTCAACTATGTGGTCTGGCAGGATTTTTATGTTTTTGTTTTTCACGTTTGGATACCTTTCCAAAATCAGCTTATATTTCTTCATTCTCCAGAGCCTCAGATGATTGGTTTCTGTTTTCTTGCTTTGCATTTTATCCTGAGTTTTTTATATCCTGTCCACAGTAGGCTTTGCTTAGGGTCATATTCCACCATGCAGAAAGAAGTGTTGCTTTCTGTCAGCATTTGAGTCTTAAATTAACAATATGTTTGTGGGAAATAATAAAAATAAAAATTGATGTTAGAAGACATTTTCTGCTTCTTAGTTCCAACAATTTAAGGGAATAAGTATTAATTATTTCCTAAAACTTGTACCTAGTATAATCTCTGTGATCATCTATCATGCTTTCAAGATGAGTGGTTGAGTTGATATGAAGAAAGTTTGATTTAGTTTTGTCATATTATGAATGGAATGTGTTTCCTTTGTATTTATTGGTTGATATACTTAGAAAAAGAGAAGCAAGGGAAAACCAGTTTCCTGAAGACAAAATTCCTTGGGAATTCCAAAGGAGATTTCAAGGCTATAAACAATTAAGTCAGTTTATAAATGAAGAAACCTTCTACTGGAGAGATTAATTGTGGTCTTAAAGCCAATAGACAGCAGGAATTTGCACTGCTTTGGGCTTTAAAGATTTGCAATATAAACCAGGGACTTTACTCCATAAAAACTTTTTAGTAATTGCTCAATAAATAATTATAAACATCTTTTTACTACTGGGATTTATCTAGGGTTATGTAATATTAGCCTATATTTATTACTATTCAGATGGTGCATTGTAGACATATCTAAAGTATTTTAATCATTCAGCCATGTACACTTACAATTCCTTTCAGGGCTATTTTCTCTGTAATTCCCGGAAAACTTGCTATAAAAGTAGTTTGTGTGTGTGTGTGTATGTTAGCTCAAGTACAAAACCTATGTGCCAGGTATTGGACTTGTTAAATTGCTGATGAAAACATGTTTTTGTCAGCTGCTAGGAGAAAATGACATGGTGTCTCTGATTTAACAATTTTTTAATATTATAAATTGACATATATGAGGAAAAGAGTAGTATGTATGCAAAAGCAAGCTAAATTAAAAATACTGAATATGAAAGAATTTATTACTAGGGCTCATAGAAATAAAAAGTGAATCAGTGTCATAAATTAGCCCATAAAATCCACTGTAAACATTTGGATAACTCAAAGAAAAAGGAAATGTCATCTAAGCACATACTATTAATAAAGATTTTTGAATAAAATTTATTCTTTTCCTACTTTGCAAACTAGAGTGTACTATGATAACTTTACCTGAAGGTGACTTCCAAGAGCATTTGTGTGCGAAATTTCTCTTCTGCAATTTCTTCAGTTGGATATTCAACTAGTTTGTTTTTCTCTCTAGCATAAAGAATGTGTATCCAACTGCCAAAAAATTCTTTTAGATGATTTAAAGAAATATTTTCTTTTATAAAGAAATATATTTTTCATTGTTGCTGTCGATTTCTGTTTGGACAATATTTGTAATTATTTTCATTACACACAGATGTTTTCTTGTTTTTTTTTCTTACTTTTTCTTTTCATAGGGAAGAACTGACTAAAAGTATTTCATGACACTGAATGACCCCTATCAGAACATAATATTTAATATTAGCTGATAACTCTAGGGCCTTTTTCAAAAGAAAGCAAAGAAATTTGATTTTAGAGACATTTTCTTGGTGGCCACTCAGGCATGTAAGGCAAGGTTAGACTGACTGAGGCTGGAATTTTATTCTCTAGTTTTCAAGGCTTATTTTCCAGTTAGATCTTTTGTTGAAAACAAAGTTTTTAAGCCTTCAGACACACCCATATGTATATCCATATTTATTTGCAGGGCATTTCTTTCAAGTTTCAGGTTCATGCAGCAAACCATCTCCAGAGAATTTTTGAAAGAATTTTTTCTTCTTCTTTTTTTTTGTGGTAACTCGGAATCCAATTCAAAACCTTGTGCTTGCCAGGCAGGCACAGGGTTGCTGAGCTGCATTCCCGGCCCTCTCCAGAGAATTTTTAAGCAATCATTTTAGCCTAATTGCATGTTTAAAAACACATTTCCAATCTAACTAAACTGACCTTTGTCCAACATCATTTCTTTGAACATATTTTATTCTTCTAATTACTTAACACAAAAAAATCCTGTGAAACATCTTCTTTCTGTGATGCAAAGAAATGGTCTAATAATAAGTGTTATTAATCTTAGAGGTCAAACTGAGGGGTTTTTTAACTGTTTTTTTTTTTTACTTCTACGTGCATACAGATAAAACAAATTCTATGGCCTTGTTTATATGCAATGGTGATAGGCATTTTTTCAGTATCCAAATTATAGTACCTAGCATCTCAGTAGACAATCTAGTTATTAATAGTTTCAGCGATTTTGTCACCAAAAGTTAAATTTCAATGGCTTTTGTTTCAAAACAAAGTTCAAATCCCTTGATGCAGTAATCAAATATTCAACTCTCCTTAAATAGGCCTCTAACTTTCCATACCTGATAGTCTCTGGTTTGATTAAATGGATGGCCTCACAATTTTATTACTTTCTTTTGTATACACAGATGATATTCCTTTTTCTTCTTTGATTAACCAAAGCCTACCCTTTTAAGAACTCCTTCAAATTCTACATTTTCTATGACATATTCTAGATAATACATTTATTCAGATCTTTAAAGAATATTTTGCCTCATGTACTCATTCTTTTAATAACACTGGCATTTTTTGATGATGTAATAAATTTTAAATGGTTACTCGTTTTGTATACATTATTTTATTTAACACCTCAAATAAAAACTTAGGAATTATTTCATTCACATCGTTAGATAGAAACCCAGAGTAAACAGCCAGGGATATAGCTCAGTGGCACAGCGCCTGCCTGGCAAGTACAAAGTCCTGAGTTCAATTCCTAGTACAAAAAAAGTCCCCCCCAAACAGAGTTAAGAGTGTTTCCAAATGAAATCAAGTTTTTAAAAGATATAGTAGTATGTTTAGAATGCAAAAAAAGCCATGTAATTATGGTAATTCCTTTCATTTTCATTGTGTCATATTGAGATAAAGAGGCCAAAAATAATTGGAACACAGTAGAAGTCTTTTGATTTCATCACTGAAACAATTTTTTCACTGAAATATTGGGAAATACAGACAGATTGACAGTGCAAGTAATATAAACAGCAACACTGGAATAATGAGATTATCAGTAAAATAAGATAATAAATCTACTTTACAGTTTGATTTATTTTTATCATTTCCTTACATAATTAAAAATATTTTTATATATATCCTTCCTATAACCTTTATATTGTCTTGTGTTTTCCATGAAATCATTAGTAAATATGCTTAAAAGAGAATTTACATTCATGCAAACATACTTAAATTATTTCTAGGGAAGCAGAAAGTACAACAGCCATTAGAATTTAAAATTAATGCATGCATTTTTCTTATTAATAATTATACCCATTTAAGACAACCATTGCTCCCATAATGTGAATTTAATGAGAAAAATATATGACAATATTATGAATTTCCTTTCTGTTAAGTTAAGAAGTCCTTTTGCTGACATTTAATGTAGGTATCATTAAGAGGAAAAAATCAATTAAAGTCAAATGCAAAGTTGATGAGGACTGGAAAATAACTTTAAGTCACGTATAGCACACTTTCATTAAAACATTAGAAAACAACATGTAAGTCCCTGCAAAAGAGAGTGTCATAAATAATTAATGAACTGGCTGATGCTGTATTCTATCAGTGTTGATTCTATTTCATACCATGTCCCGTAAAGGCAACATAGCATTGTGAAGCTAGTGTTTGGAAATATTTTTAATTTCTTTATTTTGAAATAATACAAGAACAGAAAAACCATAAAAGTAATAAAAATAGATCCTAGCTTATGCTTGACCTAGGTTCTCCAAGCATTAATATTTTAATATATTTGCTTTCTTATTTATACAGTCTTTTCTGAAATGTTTGCATAAGTTGTAGACACTATCTGTAAATATTTCACTGTGTATTACCTAATAAAAAGGATGTGCTCATACATAATCACAGTATAAGGATGAAAATCAGGCTATTGACACTGGTAGTACATTATTATTCAATACGAATGCCTCAACTCCAATTTTTATTAAGAGTCTTTTAAAAACATTTTATGTTATTCTTGTTTCTAGGAAATTTTAAGATTTCAAAATGCTGAACTTTTTACAGTTTTCTTTCATTTTCTTTTCTTCCTAAGAATTTCTTGGAGGACAGACCCTTAAAGTTACTTTAATTTCCTTCTTTCCTTGACTTAGTTGCTTGATTTACATAATTTACAACCCTAATTCATTTATAAGTCATTCATTTGCTTTCTTCCCCCAAACCTGGAGAACTTCCAAATGCAAAACAGTGCCTGCGAGCCTGCACATGCTGACACCTGAAAGCAAACAGGAATCAATAATGCACACATGCCAAGCATGTTTAATTCACAGAGTCAGACCTGCATTTGTGAGGTTACATGCTTGCTGACATTCCCTCCACTAATTTTTAATGAGATACTGAGAAACTACCACATCTCTCAGAAGTGAAAAAATAAGATGGAGTGCATTCAATTTTGTACATTACGTATTCTCAGAAAGTTTTCCCTGAAGTACTGTAGAAATGAAATATAGAATGCATGTTAAAGAGGAAAACTGCATAGTAAAAGTACTTGAAAAAAGATTTGGGTGGTATTTTCATAAGAAGCAAAATAGTTATAGTATTATAATATATTTTGTAGTTTATCCTGCATAGAAACTGTAGTAACTGGAAATTAATGTCTTAAAATACAAGAAAATGTAGAGTCTTGCTTGAAGTGAAAATTTTTATTTTACGTGTCTTTATAGTCTTTAGAGGGTGGTACTAAAAAGCTTTAGTGTTACGAGTTACTTATAGCAGGCCTTTTAAAATAAAAAGCAATAAAAATTTTAAAATCTTTTGTATATTTTAAAAGATCACTGGCATATTCTCATTTAACAGGAAATTTTTATAAAATATTTGTGTCTTCATTAATATATACTACAGAATTATATTTGTCTAATTAAAAGCATACATAAAAGAAAAAGTGAATCTTACATGGAGATAATTTTATTTTAGTATTAGACCATTTAGAGATCACAAAAATAAGTTTTAAAAATATATTTTGCTATTACACTGCATTTTTGGTGATTTACTGAATCAGGCTACTAAATGGCTAAAGCATGTTTTTAAAGAAATACAAATTGCATGTTTCAAATATTTTATAGGTTTCTGTGTAATTTGTGTTATTTAAATTTTAGTTGGATGTTCTTATTTAAATTATTAATGCTATGTAAATTTTTTAAATAAAAATTTGAATATTATCTTATAACTCAATATAGAATACCCTTGACATCCCAAAAATATTCGCTTTCTTTTTCGAAAGAATTTATTTCAGCATGCGTTGCTTTTGAATTCTTTAATGGCCTATTAAAATGCGTGAAATGTTTTTGTGATGAGATCCGGAAGTGGAGATAAAGTGGGAGTTACTGAATCTATACTCAAAAGTTAGCACAGGTGCTTTTGTGTTTCGCATATGTAGCGATGGTCTGTGAGTTCTTTCTGTCTGGATCTTCATGGAGCCTCACTGACATTGGGTTACCGTATACTTAACGCTGTGGCGAGGGTCACAGCGTTTCTTGCAGGCTACCTAATGTGTCCTGTCCATCGTTATAGTTTCTACTCAGCTGATGGATATGAATTCCAGAGCACGATCATGGCTTTAAGTTTGTCTTTGCTCTACTCACTTCATATTTACCTTTCTACTTAACCTGAAGTTCTCAAAAGGGAAGCAAAGATAACAATCTTACAGGGTTTAAGTCCTACTCATACTGGTGATTCTATTTTTCTGGTTGAATTCTAACTAATTTCGTCACAGCCTTCACCAGAAATAATTCGTAAATCAGGAAAGCAGTATCGAAATAAAATGTAGTCTGACAATACAAGGAGAAAGAATGCTAGTGTCTATGAAGTCTCTTCAAAGAACTTTCATTAGTAAGAATCTTTATACATTGATATTCTTGTTTAAATATTGCTGATGACTAACAGGTACCAATAATTAAAGTATTTTGTAAAAGAAAGGTGGA
The DNA here is from genome assembly GCA_004027295.1 of Dolichotis patagonum. Classification (NCBI taxonomy): domain Eukaryota; kingdom Metazoa; phylum Chordata; class Mammalia; order Rodentia; family Caviidae; genus Dolichotis; species Dolichotis patagonum. The sequence continues at coordinate 17,777 of PVJX010024256.1, read as the reverse complement.
GAGAGGGGTGCAAAAGAAGTGAACAGAAATGTGTTATGTTTTGGTCCCCTACAAGTGAATGTAATCATTGCATACTGCAAACATGTACTAATTCTTTTTCTCCCCCTCTTTGGTACCTGGGATCATACTCAGAACCTCACACTTGCCAGGCAGGCACTTATGCCACTGAGCTAAATCCCTAGCCCAAATATGCACTAATAAAAGAGCTTAATTTAAGGCATTTTTTTTCTTTGTACTAATGCAACCGTTCTTGTGATTGTGATGCTGAATTTTTAAATTTTGTCCTATGGGTTGAATCTGAGATCTTGGCAAGGAGCTATATTATTATACAGTTCTTTATAAAAACCACTTTTATCATGAGACAGGGTCTTGCTAAGTTACTAAGTCACCTAGGTTGAGCTCAAACTTGTGACCCTCCTGAATCAGCCTCTCAAAGTGTTGGGGTAACAGGCATTGAAGTTCTATAAATGTCCTTTTGTTGGTAGTCATCTTACTGGGTTCTACCCAATGTAGGTACCATATTAAAGGGACAGGGGCATGGCAAAAAAAGAAGAAGAAGAAAAAAAGACTGAAAGAAAATGAAATACTTGCTTTTTCTTGATTTTACTTTTCTTGCAGAGTTGACTGGCAACAGCTGGGTTTTTATGGTAACCAACTCTCTCAGTCTTTCCTAGAGCCAGTTTACCAGAAATCGTCTTAAGGACCAGCCGCCATCTCTGCCCATTGCAAAAGTCTATCTTTCTCTTACCTGCTGAAGCATCATGAACAAATATTATCCTAAGAATTCTAAGTCCTTCCTCTGTAAACCCTCAACTGTGCTTCTCATATCCTAGTGAGGAGATCTTTTTGTGCTATCTCAGTGTTGCAATTTTTGTTATTCAAACACTTGTCTAACCAATTCCTGCATTAATTATATCCCTGAAAAAAAAACTTAAATGACTCTCATTGTTTTCAACTAGATGTTAAACTGTATAAGACGAACACAAGTTCCTTTTCACTAAAATATTTCATCAAAAATATTTTGTATTGTGACTTGATTTATGATTTCATAAAATGTTTAATCACAAGCCAATATTGATTATCCACAATTGGCTTTTTTTTTAGTTAATAGAATGCAATACCCAGATGAAGCAGAGCTATCTGTGTCATTTTACAGATAACCATAAAATACACAGCTTAGGATTTTAATACTGATTTTCCTTTCCAGATTCTACTGTGAGAATCTATATATATGTCAGTTGTTGACTTAACATATTATTCACTGTTTTAAAATTCTTTTGGTTTTCCCTTTTTCCTTTAGCATTAATAGATATGAATATTTACTTTTTCTCCAAAATAAAGACTCACTTCATAAAGCATTTTCAATAGCAGTTAGGTGAAAATGATGGGCATTTTAATTTTCTACCAAAAAGTCTCATTCAAAAGCTCAAATAACTTTCAAGATACTTTTAAATTATATACTGGATAATTCTTTTCTTTCCTTGAGCCAACTGTTATAGCTGTACTTACTATTTCTAGCTGAGTTTTTTCACATGAACAGTCTATATTTTAACACTTTTTCAAGGTGTTTTTTCATGGACAGTTGCTATTGAACTCTGTAACAAGTAAACTATTGGGACATCTAGGTGTGACATGCTATCTATGGAATGCTGTTAAATCAGACAAGGACTGAAAAATGTATTGTGTTCAGAATTTCACATATAGGTATGTTTTAACTGAATATTTTCTTTGCTAGAAAGGAACTGGCGTCTCGTGTGTGTGTGCGTGTAAGAAGGAAAGACCAGAAGAGGAAAGATAAAGCAAAAGAGAGAGAGAAGAGAGAGAAATGTAGAAAAGAGATGTGGAAGTGAAACTGTGGCCTTTAGAAATGAAGGGAAAATGTCAATTTACCTCGGGCCCTGGAAAACAATTGTTTAAAAGTTCAAGCATGCCCCTCTTAAAAAGAAGTGATCTTTAAATGGGTTAGGCCCTTAGTAATATATGTACACTTAATTTTGGTTTTCTTTTTACTGCTGATTCAATTTTCGGTTTGGGCTCATAAATGCACAAATCTTTTACAAATCAAGTATATCCAATTAGAAATCTTGCTCTGTGGACTGTAAGTGTGCCTAAGGTGTTACAAACAGTGTCTTCGGAGCAGTTTCAGACATGAAAGGTACTTTTTAGACCAGCTTTAAAAATAAAAGAAATTGTTTTATAGCAATGAAAAAATAAGGTCAGATTACTGTGCCTGAAGCCAATCATTCAAACTAACACCATTTTCCCTTTATTCTGTCCCCACCTCTCTGTCTCCAGGTCTCTTCTCTTCTCTTCTCCTCTCTTCTCTTCTCTTCTCTTCTTCCCTTCCCTTCCCTTCTGTTCCATTGTCTGCATAGATGTTCCATCTGTATGCACAGATGTATGCATGAGAAACAGAAGTCTACATACAGCTAAAATGTTACATGGTCATTATGCTTTCAAATTCTGTGATAAGAGAGAGACTTTTAATCCTATTTTTTATGTATTAATTTTTATTGTGAGACTGTGATTGGCTCAGTTGGGGTCAACTGATTTCCTCTGGGACCTGTTGCTATAAACTGGAAAAGCAGGTATATTGTTTGGCTACCTCCTCACTGTGTATCTTCCTAAGGCAAAATTGCATCTCATCAATCTATTTACTTTAAATTTTCTGATGGTGCAAAGATGTTTATGATTCAAATCACCTTGAGAAGTAATATAATAGTTAGCTTTTATCCTGAGAGATTAAGAAAAATAACCAGACATAGGTGGCTTTTTTATTAACAAATAAAGTCAGAATTTCCATTTAATATGAATTATAAAAATTCCATTTTTTTCGAGTTATGAGCTTCCAGGTAAAATATTACTAAGCTGTGAATAAAGGCCAGTCCTGTTTAACATTTCCATTTATACTAACTGGAATAATACTTTGCAATGTTATAAAAAGTGCATGAGATGTCAAGGTATATGACTTTACCTGTTATTTCATTTTATGAATATCACTGAACCTTCTGTGTTATGCTTTCAACTTACTCTAACGGTGATGTATGATTCAGAACCTTAATCTGGACACTGTCATTCACAAATTACTCATTTGTAAATATTTCACATGAAGAAAGTTAAGCTCCTCTTAAGTGGTATATAAGACATGGTTAAAATCTAACCATGACATGAAGATTTTCAATCATTGTAGTTAGAAAAATTGTTGCTGAATTCTAAATTCTTTCAGTGCTATCTATGAACCATTGACTTAACCTTAAAATAACTGATTTTATAAATCATTTATAAGCTATCTGTAGTGCTTTATTTAAATTTTTATTTCTGCCGTTCTTTCATGTACAGAATGTGCTTCAAGCAGGCATGGAATTTCTTGACTGTAATCCCAGCCTTCTGGAGGCTGAGGCAGGAGGAACGTGAGTTTGATGCTGAAAGATACTTGTATAACAGTACGTCATCATCCTAGATGTTGTCACTAACACTGAGAAAATATTTAGGAAAGTTGCTGTTTCACTGGAAATTGTAATTATTAAGAAGAAAATCAGCATATTTTAATAATTGAGAATTAACACAAAAGTATCATTTAAAACACCTTTTAATTAGCACTTATTAGTTACACGGAATGGTGGATTTTGTTTTGACATATTCCTGCATGCATAATTACTTTGATCAATTTCTCCCATCCTCATTCCATTCCTCTTTCCTTTCCATCCCTGATTTCCTTTTACAATAGTCTCCCTTCTACATTCAGGTTATTTTTGTTCTGATTTATTTTTTTCCCCTAGATTTTACATGTAAGAGAAAGCATGCAATATTTAACTTCTGTGTCTGGCTCTTACGTTTGATATAATGTCCTAAAAATTTTCTTCAAGAATCTAGGTCATTAAATAGTCAACAGTGCTTCAAATGGGACACTTTCACAATTCATCCCTCAAAAATACATTTCTAACCCTAAAAGACACCAAGTTTTTCAGATTGCTTCACATTTGAGTGAACTTGACATCAAAGTCCTTAAGCAACACAAACATCAACAGTGGATAAATTATGGAAGGAATGTCTGAGTTTTTCAGAGACAAATGCCGTATCTGTCAGAACCATTTAAAATTTTATACTGTGTTTGGCATTGTAGAATAGTTTTACCATTCTGCATTCTCTTCTCCAAAATCTTAAATGATAATGTTACTGATTTCAGATTTTATGATTTGACTCTGTGACAATGTGCTGGATATATATATATATATATATATATATATATATATATATACATATATATGAAAAATTGAAATCTTATTCTAAAGTTGGCCAAATTTTCTTTGTTGTATTAAAATGGGATCCTGTATTACTCTGCTTTCTTGCCTCTCAGAAGTAATGTCTGACCTCCACAATTTAGAGGAGCAGAAGTAAATCTGGGCTCACAGTTGCAGAGAATTCAGTCCATGGTTTACTCACACCAAGGCAGAATCACCATGGCAGGAGTGGTGGGGCAAAAGTGTTCCATTTATGGTGGGTGAGACACAGAATGGGGACCCTTGCCAGCGAGGAATAGGCAAGGGTCCATCTATAGTACCTGAATCCTGCTGCTATGGCCCACCCAAGTGCACCCAGAAATACATTTTACAATCTCACGAAGGAGCACATAAAGCAATCATGCTGACACAATTAGAGTGAACCACTAGACTCTGCACAACTGCAAAAATGGATTTGTAAATTTCTTGACTATGGCATTTACATTCAAAATACAGAGTACCCAGTATTCTGTTTAATGTAATGATTTAAAGAACAAATCCCAAATTTCTATTGGGAATTAAAAATAATCTTGTATCTAGTCTTAGTGGTTAATCCCTGCATTCTGGGAAGCTCAGACACAAAAGTCAAAAGTTCAAGTTCAGCCCTGGCAATTCAGTGACTTATTGGTATGGTGTCTTGAAAAATAACAAATAAAAAATGATGGGGATATAGCTCAGTGTGAAGTCTTTGATTGAATTCAAAAAAAGAAAAAGAAAGAAAGAAAGACCAAATTGTGTCCTACTCCAAATGAGTATTTTTACAAACTGACTAATTTCCCTATAATTTCAAATATTGGGAAGTTTAAGAAAGATAAATAACATATAATATTTAATCAGATGCCCACATATGCATAGCACAATCAGCTAGTATAAAATTGATCATGTTCTTTTCTGCATTGCAAAGAAAACTGCCCCAAATGTGAATCTTGATTAAACTGTCAAATATGTAATACGAAGCAGTACATAACAAGATCATTTTTCTTTGCAAGTGCTAAATTCCAACTCTCCTTTGCGCCCACCAGCCTCACAGCTATTCTCTCCACATCAGTGGCACTGATGTGAAAGCAAACAGCTGTCCCTCCATTATTTTTTTTTCATTACATGCTACAGTCCGTCATTTGCTCTTATAAATTCAGATTGAACTGAACAGGCTGAAGAGGTTCAGCTCAGGGTCAGGCTCCCTGAAATAGCATGAAATTGTGCACTGCTGCCAGTAGAGGGTTTAATCTTTGTGGCAAGTGTCGTAAAACAGGATCATCTTGTCTTTCAACCATTACTCATCTCCAGGCTAGTTCCTGGATATTTGTAACTTTTGCTGATTGGAGGTAGAAACCATCAGCTGGAAGGAGAAATGTTATCATCTACCTACTAAGTTGGGCTTGATTTAGGGAGTTCTGCTTTACTGACATATTCAATAAATTGCAATTAGAGCTCTCAGACAATATTCACAGGCTCATGGTTATAGGATTGTGCTTTGGAAGACTCAGTCATGCAAATCAGGGCAAAATATTGATGCACATGTGATAGGTACTTTAGTGACACATTTTCTGTTTGATATGATCTTTCTGCACAGCAATAGTTCTTCAATTCTAAAACAAAATTCACAATATAAATATAAAGGCAACAGAATTTATACATCAAGGTAACTAAAAAGATATCATAGAACTAAATTTTACCACAATAGATTTTTAAACCCTTTAATGAATAGTGACAATAATGACAATTAGGTAATTATTTATTCAGACAGTAAACATATTTGAAATAATAATTAAAATGTTGAATAATATCAAATAATATCATTGTTAATTTTAATTTTTTATATACCTAGGAAAAACAAGATGTATGTCTAAAGGATGAGGAGATACACAGAATTGATTTAGAGCTGACAATTTATTTGAAACTATATTATTTGGGGCTGGGGATTTAGCTCAGTGGCATAAGCACCTGCCTGACAAGCATGAGGTTGTAAGTTCAATCCCAAAAAATGTCATTTGCTATTGTTCTTCTTGCCCCTATGTTAAGATTATAATATTTAGACAATTCAGTATTGCTTTCTATGTTTGCTTAAGACATATATCTTAGGAAAAATACCTATTCTGTGATTTATCCTTCATTTTAAGAACTAAGTTTTGTGGGGCCCATATATATATAGAGAGCCACCAAAAAAATGGTCTCAACATGATCAGCCAATAGAGGTTCTGTTTCCTGTTAGAAAACACATTTATATTTAGAAACACATGAAGGAGGAATAATTAACTCTTTCTATATTTTTTACTTTCTGGATGTCTGAAGAAGCATTGGTTAGAATTCCCATCACTGGGAGAAAGCATTCAACACTCAAAATTTAAAGAGAGGTTTAATTAGGCTCATGCATTTGGGTTTCAGTCCATGGTTGGTTTCTTCCAAGGCAAAAACAGCATGGTAGAGGGATATCATGTATATCTTAGAAATGTGGAAAACTACAAAAATTCATGTATATTTGAACTATACTATTAAAACCTTTAGTAAACTTCTCTCATTTTTTCATACTTTTAAATAGAAATATATAAATATACATGTGTATATGTGTATATATATATATACATATTTATAGTTTCAAAAATACATAGTAGTAATTTCCTTGTAAATATATTTTACAGAAACATTTTGTATTGAAAGTTCTTTCAATTATGCATTTTCAAATGTACTGGTTAGATGTTTTCATTACAGATGAGAAATTGTATTGCATATTTTTAAAATAATACATTATTTTACCACATAGTCTTTGATATGAAGAGTAAAGAAAAAATAAAACAATTTTTGTACTCATTGAAAAAGTATGACAAGCTCAGTCTGTTAAAATTTTTTCTGTAGAAGTTTATTTATTTAACTGTTAAAAAAAGATATGTTCAAACTGTATTCACTAGTTTCATGGGTTTCCCTAATTATCTCACCCTGTTTGTCTTGAGATCTCACCTTTCCAAGGATGTCAATTTGGAAAGTATAATTTGAAATATTTTATTTCTAGTTTTTTTCCACAAAATATAACGATTTTTTTTCCTCCTTGTAACTCACCCAGTTTTAACACAATTTTGGTCTTTTTTTGAAAAAGTGTTTAGAGGTACTTCTGTCTAAAATATATGAAAGTTCAGGTCTTGGAACTTTTTTCTTTTTTTAAGTAAACTTTTGTTTTTATTGGTCTACGTTTGCAGTGTGTGATGACTGCATTCTGTGTGGAAGCTGGTTCATGAATGTAACACTTCTTACTCCATTTTCATCCCCTCGATTCATTCTTCCTTCGTCTCTTGGTCCCTTTCCTTTTTGCAAAACACCTTTCTCCCATTTCTCCCTATCTAGATTGTATTTTATACTTTATATTTTGAACATCTGTGATAAACCTGGGCACTCCCCGGAAGATGCAGACAGAGGAGGAGGATCTGGGCTCCCAGACAGAGCTCAAGCTGGATCCTCAACCCAAGGGATAAGCAGTAAGTCGGCTGCGAAGCCAAGCCTCACACAGAAGGGGTGAGCCTCTGGTCGCATGCAACCCTCCATGGATCCTAGGGTTAGTGGGGCTTGGGGTGCCTTCTAGCTCATGATGCTGGATGAGGAAGACTTCCTGGCACCCTCTGAGGAGTCTAGTGGTTGGGTATTGGAATGCATAGTTTAAACTGAGAATTTTGTTTGCTTTAGGCATGTCTAAGCCATTTGTTATGAACAGAATTGGAATAGTTCTTAAACTAGTTGCCAGGCTTATTTTTCTGCTACTTCCTGCTTGTATTAAGACAATTTTGTCAGTCAAGGCCACGTAAAGGCTTGAAATGTGTCAGAACTAGATGAAATGTGGTATTTATGAAACCAAAGGAGAAAAGTAATGTAACAGAGGCCATTTTTAAATCACAGCAGCTACAAGCACACCTCAGAAACTCCAGTAATCAGGGGAGAGAAAAGAATGTAAAAATTGTAAAAGTGTGAAGTAGGTTTGTTTTCTTCTTTTGGATAAAGAACAATTTTCAATGGCAAAATAAGACTTCCTTTTTCCATTGAAGTTAGATGACCAGAGAGTTCCAAAAAGGAAAGATCAGGGCAGTCAGAAGTTCAGATTAAACTGAGGAAGGTCTGTGGGGGATAAAACTTATGAAAGGGATTTTGTGATTAAATTGTCATATTTTAAAAGATTATTTTAATCATTTTCTAATTATATTTAATGCAATAATTGTTTTCTCTAGACATTAATCTGCCATTAAAGCAATTTTAAGTACTGTCCTAGAAAAACTAAAAATTTCTAAGAGCTTCACTTAAATAAATTCATTTAATACTCACCACAAACCTATGGTACTGATGCCACAATTATAATTTTTATTTTATAGAAAAAGGAATTGAATCTAAAGAGTTTAATGCCATATAGTAAGTGTTAAAGTCTGTTTTCAAACCCAGGAAATCGCAGATCCAGTCTAGAGAAAACATGTAAGCCTGTCTTAAATTAGTCTGCAGTTTTAGTACATTAAAGCCATGTGTAGATACACTAGGTATTTAAGATTTGATGATAAGGCTTAATAAGCAAACACACAAGGTCACTGGTTAGTTCATAAAAATCAAGGGAGGAATAAAGGACATCTGCACTTATAATGTAATACCAGAGATTAAAAGTTACTCATCACAAACTTTTGTTTAAAAGTATTGTGTTCATTATTTGAATATCAAGCCCATTATCAATTTATATCATGATCTTTAACAATTGTGACTACCACTATGGCATACAATCATCACATTGATTGTTACTGCTACACGGTTCATCAGTGGCAGTCTCAGTTTAGATACATTTCAAATGTAATCGTGATATAAGTAGAACAGCTTATTGGTAATATTGTCAAGATCTTTCCCTCATAATTCTGGAATCTCAAATCTACCTACTTCTTTCTCGATTGAATCTGCAGTCAGAATTTCTTGAGTTTGTAATCACATTAAACATTCACCACCTGACATTAAGATTTCTACACTCAATTTCCTTTTATCTAAAATAATAATTTCAGTTATGGTATCAATACCACAGGTTTTAGTGTGAATCAAATAAACTTATTTAAGTGAAGCTCATAGGAGAACACTGAGCAAAAATACCACGCGAGTATTATTTTCTTCACTGGCAGCGCTTTAACTCTGTGGACTAGAGGAACTGTCTCAGATGATTATTTGTTTGGTCCACGCATGATACACACACGTACAAGGTTTAGCAGTTGCAATCTTGAATGTCTACATGACAATGTCTTTTCTATCTTTTTTTTAGTAATGCAGGACTTTTTAATGTGTTAACGGTCTAAATTCTGACAGAGTAGCAACCACATTGACAAAATCTACAAAGTCAACATGTTGGTATATTTCACATGATTTTATTTTATTTGGAACACAAACCCAATTACACTGAACTCCTGAAGTTCAGATGCCAAGTATTGCTTGCTTGTCAGTAGATAAGAGGACCTTTGTCACGTTTTTGAACTGAAGAATTACTAAGTTACCACCAATGACAACTTTTCTGTTCTACTGAAACAAAAAATGACACATTCCAACAATATAATGTGAGAGTCACTGTGACATCATCACAATGCCCAGCCCACATTTATTTTCCATACTATATTCTGGTCTGTATTTTGGTCTGAAAAAAGCTTGGTCTGTAGTAATTTTAAGACAGCAGTACATATTAAATGCCCAAGGAATGGACTCATTTAGAGCTGGGGCCTTTCTGCTGGGGAGATAGATTTTAGTGGTAAGAAATCTCTTTTGGCTTAGAGGGAAAACATTTCTTCTCTACCGACTTTTGGAAATGTTAAGAAAAAATAATGCAAGAGGTTTGGAGGCAGAGAATGTTTTGATCTAATCCTGGAGCTAATTCATTAGCACTCAACTCAAAAAGAAAAACATCACCCTCTTATTGAACCATCAGAAAAGTGTTTTGTATTTTATCTTTAACACATGACCACATTATTCTTTGCTTTTGATTTTTTTCTACAACTTTGGAGCTTTTTTTTTATCCTTGGAAAAAGATCAAGCCTACACAAAATTTGTAACAATGATACAACAGACATCTACATTCTCTTTACCTGGATATAGCAAATGCTAATATTTAATGCATATTTTCTCTCTTTTTCTATTTGTGTGTGTGTATCTTTATGAAATTATTTGGTATTTAGTTACAGACTTACAAAAATTTGTCCTTAAATAGTTCATTTATTTTCATAACTACACATAACACAATTGTTCACTGAGGTTTTAGCATTGATGGAATACTAGTATCTGACATGTAGTTCATAATAACATATCTCTAGTTATCTTAATTTTTATAAATATATTTTATCCTGTTATAGTTAACCAAGGAAACCTAGGATTTAATTTTAATGTTTTTAACTTCCTCTTCCTTATTGTAGCCAGCAAAACATTTAAAACCTGAAATGCATTGTCATCTACTTGAACCTCTTTACTGTCCTTAAAATGAAATGCAAGTCTCTCAGTTGTTCTCAAGACCTTTATCATTTATTATACTATTCAAATTATTTTTCAATAATACTGAACTTTTTTCTGGAAATTGCTGTGTCGTCTTGTGAGCATGGCTTGGTGTATAATGCTCCTTCATCAAGAGATTCTTGACTCAGTTCTTTTTTCACCTGACCAATTCATCATTGTTCTCTCTTTGGCAACTAGTACCACAGTCCCAATGCAAAGCTTTATATGCTGCTATCAGGTGCAAAGTTTTCTGGAGGTGTTACTATAGGATATAACATGATTGTGTATTCACCGGTTTACTTCCCATGTGGATTAGATAGTTTCTTAAATACAGGAATTGCATATCTTGCTCACCACTGCATTTCTTCATTACACTGAACCACTTTTTCACATAAGTAGTTCAATGAATTTGAGGAACAGAGCACATTAAATTATAACTGCTACTCTGAATCTTTGGAGTCAGTCTAGGCAAAGTTATGCCTGAGTGGGAGTCTTAGCTCATGTCCAAGTTAGAGATAGGCAGAAGAATTGCTACTGTCATCAAGGCTCTGAAATTGTTATCATAGTCTATCTCTTTGAAATAGTTACTTGTGTGTTACACTTATAACACTGGACGATAAGAAGGGGAATGGAGAGCGCTTAGATGGTGTGCATAAAGCTGTAACTATACAGGAAAACTAAGTCCTGGAGCTCCAGTCATTTTTGGGTGACTACAATAACAATGAATTATATACATCAAAGTAGCTAGAAGACGATTTTGAATATTTTTACATAAATTATTATACATATTAGCATAAGTATCCTAATTGACTTGATTTTATTATTACATAGGTAATATCACAATATTGCACTGCACACCATAAGTATACACAATATCAGTTAAAATTTTTTAATGTAGGTAAAATATAAAGTTTAGGATTTGAGGCACCTCCTAAATCTTCTACCTACCTGAAGTGTAAGTTCAAATTTCAGTAATTAAACCTTAGATTAAAAACTGACACTATAAGTAAGATTTGCAAAAAAAGAGAGAGAGAAAACTCATCATATTTGATGACATTGGAATTTGGAAAAGAAAACTGAATAATTCACTTCTTCTAGTTCATACTTTTTTAAATGAAATGATTACCTTTAAATGTTTTACCAATATATCAATAATTACTTTTTAAAAAATCTGTAAATCTACACCCAAAGATAAGAAATTATTTTAATTTGCATCGTTCCACTATATAATTTTAAAATAATCACATTTATAAAATGTTAAAAAGTTTAAAACACAACCTAATTCATTTTCATTTCCAATAATGTCTCTGCATACATTTTAAAATAATTAATTTCAATATCTTATAAAAATACAAATGAAATAAAAAATAGATTAATTAGTAAATTAAAAATTAAACATAAAAAATCCTAACTTTGCAGTTTATTTTGTAAGACAGGCAAAGAAATGCTTGTACTATTGCCATGGATTACTACAGAAAACCTAATCATGGAGAATTTAGCCTCATGTTTACAAGGTAGTGGGGCTGGTAAAGTTATGCTATAATTGTTTCATCATAGGCTCAGAACTATTTCTGGTATGAGATTCAGAAAATAGAGTAACTTCCAGTAAGGCAGGTCTGTCAAGGAACCTGAGATTTTTTTTTCCAGAGATGATCCCTCATCTATGATGACAGAGGGAGGAAAACTTCTATTAGATTTTGCATTAGCCAACATTGTGACCTATAAATTAAAGAACATCAGTAGAAAGAGTGAAATTTAAGTTGCCTTATGTAGACTGACTGGTTAGAATTCAGAGAGTTTCTTGATTTGAAACAGTAATGAACACATCTTTAACAAGGCAACTTTCTAAAGTAGCTCTATATTGCTATAAAATAGTTTTTAACACTGTTCAGTCATATTTCTCCTTAATTACTATGGACAACAATGTAAAATTACAGATTTCCAATGTTATATATTGAAAGATAGCAACAGTGCACATCAACCTACATCATTTTTTCATCTACTCACTAGGTATTCAGTTACTTGGAGCTGTGCAGCATAGTAAATTCAATAAGTAATTTTGAATCAATAACTTAAAAATCTTTATGAATGATGTTGGGTCAAAATATATAGTAAATGTTTAAATTTTTTAAGATTTTATGGTAAAAAAGTATGTCACTATTAACTCCCCCCAATGACTTCTCATTTCAAATGCACTTGTCCCATTGTTCTCGTTGCTTTCTGGAACAGTTCTGCCATGCCAAACACCATGATATTTCAAAAGCACATTAGTATTAATTAAAATATTAAAATGTAAGTTTTTTTGTAAGTAATTTTTATCTTTTACACAAAATTGGATTTATCATTGTTGTGTGTGACAAAATGTTGGCGAATTGTACCAGTTGAGTGTTCACTAATTGACAGACTGTCTATATGGACCCACTTGGACTACAAAAGGAAAGAAAAAGCTATTTTTAAAAATTTCCTTTATTTTCTTTGCCCTACCAAGGCTCTTGCATTAACATAGTGGCCCACCATGATCTAAAACGAACATTTAACTTACGAATTACTAAATGCTTTCTAAAGTGTGAATTAGTTTCCAGATGTGAAGATGCAAACTATAATCAATTTTAAGTCTATTTAAATGCTTTAGAGAACCATTTTATATTACTCCATAAATTACTAAGGAGGGATTTTTAACATGAATTCTTTAAGTAAAAGTGTTTCCAATTAATTCGGATCCTTCACATCCTCAGGAAGACGCTTTAACCATCAGTTCTGCCCTTTAACCCTGTTGAGTAACTAGCAGACAAAGTGAATTTTAAAGTGAAGTACTAAAGTTAGGAGTGTGTGGAGGGCAGTTTTTGACTTGGAAAATTGAAAGGGTTTATATACAGTGATTAGTAAGCCACAAACATCTTATTCAGTTTACTATATTATGCTAATTTATTTCTTTTGCAATCAAGTTTGAAATTCTATACTAAAATAGCTAATCATAAAAATTCATGTTGTAGAAAAATGCAGACATGTCCATAGAAAAGAAATGTCAAAAGCATATAAAAATTATGTTTAGAAAGAGGAATGTTGTGTTTCAAAAGGGCAACATGACCTTTTGTCCAAATACATCCTGGCCTAAGATCTAGACCTCGCTTTGAGCTACGGATGTTTTGACCTAGAATATTTTCATATAGCTTTTCATATGTAACTCAATTTTCTTTGTGCCCCACAGTAAATTATTTCAGTTAGTTTTCAAAGTGTTTTTAAGGAATTATAATCCCATTTATCTGAACTAGATTTTCACAAAATCTTTACAGAAACACAATATTAAAAAATTAGATATCTTGTGAGAATAAGAGATTTATAATCAGTATTTAGTCAGCAATAATGAGAAAATAGCCACCAAGAGAAATGGCAGAACTGCTCTGCTTGGCATGGTAACAAATTGCCAACATTATAAACTCTAGGACACAGGATCCTTCTGAAAAAAGGGACAGAGGGAATTACTATCTACAGCTTGCTAGCACTTTTAGAATAAGGAAAAATATTAATTTGAAAATTGTTGTTTATACATAGTAATGACTTGAAAATATTCTTAATCATACTGTACAATATACTTTTAAAAACTATTGAAGACAGTATCAAATACTGTAAAAATATTTTTTGTTCTGCTGCCAAAAGGCTCTTATGAAGACACCTTTTCCATAATCAATTCTTGAAACCATGCAAAGGTGTATTTCTCTTAAGCATCCACATTCTCTCTTCTAGTATTCTCTCTCTCTCTCTCTTTCTCACACACACACGTGTGTGTGCACATGCACAAGTTCACTCACTCACTAATTAACATGAATGAGTAAAGGAGTAAAAATGCTTTTTCATTTTCACCTTTGTCTTCAGGCATTCGTCTTTGTTAGAAAATGTGTTAGTGGTTTACCTTCTGCTCATATCCTCTTTGGATTGTGACAGTGTAGAATCAGGGTCAGATGTACATCCAGTTTTCACCTGAAATAAAGAATCTCTTGGCTTCCCTAGTCTTATACAACATACTATTCTATATAGTAACAACCAAAATACAGAATGCATGTATCATAACCTGAGTAGATTTACAAAAAATGCCAGTTAATGCAAGTGAAAAACTCTATGCATTTTAGTGTAGATTTTCCAGACCACAGAAATGAAGCAAGCTTCTGAGATGATTGTCTGAAAAGTGAAGTCTAGTCACTAGGTGTCATGGTTTACATCCAGGGTGTCTCCTAAAATCCTCATGTGTTGGAAAGGCAGTTGGATCATGGGTGCGGCATACTCCTCAGTAGATTGATCCACTGGTGAGATCTGAGCTGACTTGTTAGGAAGTAAGGACTGATCAGAAGACCTAGACCACTAGCGGCAAGACCTGGAAGGCTATATCTCCATCCAACTCTCCTTTCCTTACTCTGCTTCCTGGCCTCCATGATGTGAGCAGCTTTCTTCTGTCAGACCCTTCATGGTACATTTCCTGCTCAATTGCCAGGGGCTCCAAATGTGAACCAAAAATAATCCTCCCCTCTTTTAAGATTTTGTCCCAGCAGTGAGAAAATAACTGACATCTGAGAATTTGTTTAAAATGAAAATTTTCACTTTCACCTCAGATATACAAAATCAAAGACTGAGGTTATGATGCAGTAACCTGTTCTAGCCAGTCTCCTTGTCATTCTGACACACACTAAGAAGAACTCTTTTACAATGAAGAGAAGAGAAGCAACTTGGAATCACCCTGCAAGAAAATCACCCTGGGCTGAGAGGATTGGAAGGTTGAGAAAAGTAAACTAAGTTTTTTAAAGAAGTACTTTAGTAAGTTGTTGAAAATTGCTTAGGAGAGGGCTGAAGCCTTTTGAGCCTGAAATATTACCAGGAACCTGAGCAAGATCCCCAATCTCCCAAATTAGTATATGGCAAAGGCTTAAATAAATGAGACAAGTGGTATGATTTTAGGGCTCCAGGAAGATCAAAACTCTCTAGAGGAGTTCAAGACTCTGGGAGCAAAGACAAGGAATGTCTCTGGGTAGCTCGTATTTATTTAGTTTTCCGAACAAGGAAAGGGTTACAGTGGAAAATGTAGGAAACTGAGCAGGATTTTGGGAGTGGTTCCAGGACTTTCCCAAGTAACAGATTATATTAATTTAGGAGAACTATCTCATGTTAATTTAGGAGAAGCATCTTAGGAGAAAATCTCCAGGTGACTTTCATTACAGAAGTGAGATGCCTGCAGCTACAATCCCTATCTTGTTACTTGGGGTTGGAGCCAGGTGTCCACAGCTGTGGTCTTATCTTGCCCTTTGAAGTGTCCCATTGTTCCCAGGTGGGCCATGCCCGGGGCATGTGTGTTCAATTTCCAGTTTCAGCAGCTTCCAACAAAAGATGTAGGAGAAGCCAGAATGAAAAAGATCAATGAGATTTTTCAGTCTTTATTTTGTGATACATAAAAGGTTTAAACTGGTTTAAACCTTCTACCTCATCTGAAAAAAGTAAGAAAACATTTACATATTTTTTTTAGTTGAGAAAATGGAAAATAAATATAATTGTAATTAAGACAGTAGAAACATGAGATTGGGAAATAATCTGTAATAGTTTTCTTTGGACTATCCTTTCCTTTCTTTCTTTAAATCTAAAATCCAGGGAACAATTTTCAGTCAAAATTGTAACTGAACATCCAATAACCCCAGAGATAAAAGATGAAAATGGAAAGAGTAATATTTAACTGTTAAATTGCTCACTGAGAGTCCTGCACTTTGAAATCTTAATTGGATGGGTCAGTGACTGAGATTGAAAGGCTGTTTCAGAACACAGCACAACTTTGAAATTTTGGTCAAGGCTTGTATTGCTTATGCAGTCTTAACTACTGTTCTTTTATTGATATCAACCAGTAACATTGAGATATTTATTGAAGGCTTGGATAAATTGAAGTTGTTATTAAAATGTGCACATAAAAGAACACATTGCAGAATCTGAAAATTTAAAGCATATATCAGAGTTTGAAAAGTTATAAACTCTAAGAGAATAATGTTAGTGTAGTAAAGTTAAACAGCACTTGTAAATTTTAGGCTAAGTTTTTAAGACCAGATGATTTTGCACTTTAGGAGAGAGATCCTTATTGTAGCAAGTTGTGGGCTAAACTACTAAATTAAACAAAATATGCTATGCATTTTTTAGATGACACAATTTTCTTTTGAATATCAGTCAGTGTGTTATTATGATGGAAATAAATTTACAAGTGGTACAACTACATTATTTCTTGGGTCAGTTCTTAATGCCTTTATGAATATGTGCACTGTCTCTTAACTTTATGAATGAGGTGTATCCAAGGGATGATAATGAGATATTTTAGCCTAATGATCAAGTTTCAAAAGCTGGCATGACGGGGCTGGGGATTTAGCTCAGCGGCATAAGTGCCTGCTTTGCAAGCAGGCAGTTGTGAGTTTGATCCCTGGTACTGATAAAAAAAAAAAGACAAAAAGCTGGCATGACACTGAATGAGTTTGATTCTGAAATTTCAAGCTATGATGCTGTGAACCATTAATGTAAATGGCCTCAACTCACCAATCAAAAGAAACAGACTGGCAGACTGGATCAAGAAACAACATCCAACCATATGCTGTCTACAAGAAACCCATCCAACCCAAAAGGACACTCGTAGACTGAAAGTCAAGGGATGGAAAACAATACTTCATGAAACAGGAAACCAAAAAAAAGCAGGAGTGGCAATCCTGTTTGCAGACAATGTGAATTTCAAACCAAGAATGATCCAAAGAGATAAAGAAGGTCACTACATCCTAGTTAGGGGAAAACTTCAAGAGGAAGAGATAACAATCTTAAGTATATATGCACCAAATTCCAGAGCACCCAGCTATATAAAGCAAATACTAACAGAAATGAAAAATCAAATAAGCAATAATACAATTATAACAGGAGACTTTAACACACCATTGTCCCAAAGGGACAGATCAACTAGACAGAAAATCAGCAAAGACATAACAGAACTGAATCACACCTGTGAACAAATGGACTTGA